>JBBPDJ010000023.1:12055998-12119558 GCA_037974625.1 Cucumis cinereus
TTCTTTACTTCAAATATTTTTTGTATTCTTCTCTACCCAAATTTCCCAAAATCCAAAACTAAACAACTCACACCACACCAACCAAGTCAACTGGCGGCGGAGCAGTGCGCATGTGAACTGGATCTCATGACTAGGTGCGGACGAAGGTGGCACGAAGTTCATCGGTTGCGCATGGAGAGTCGCCGACGGCTAAGTGAGAGATACCGACATGATGGAGCTCGACTGGCCGGCGTGCGAAGAAGAAAACAAAGGGGGAGGGGGCTACAGCGAACGATAAAGAGGAAAAAGAAGATTAGATTTTTTTTTTCTTTTCCGTTTCTTTAATTTTTGGACGGCAAAGAAGAAACCAAAGGGGAAGGGGGCTGCAGGCGGCTGTGAAGAGGAAGAAGAAGATTAGATTTTTTTTTTCTTTTTCTTTATTTTCATGCTCCAAGTTAACCCTAATTACCTTATATAAAGAATAATAATAATAATATGTATTATATTTAATTGTTGGATGAAAAGATATACATTCTACTTAGATTCTCTAAAAGATATTCTAAAAGATATTTTAAATTGATTAATTGATCTCAATGAGGGTAAATTTGGTATACCAAAAAAATCATGCACGTGATTATCACCATATTTGCTATTTTTCTTATTCTTAAAAAATCTTGTCATTTTTCTAATTGCCCCCCTAAATTTTGTCATATCTCCGAATTTCTCAAGAAAAAAAAGTAGTGTGTAATCTATTATATATAGATCAAACGAGGCCCAAGGCTTTGGTCAAAATGACTAAGCCCAAAACTTAAATTAAGGCCCATAATATTGGCCCATCGGACGCCACCAGAAGATTACCCCAGAAGCCACAAGCGCCAAACTCCGGTACTTCATTTCACGGTGAACATCTTTCCCTCTCTCAAATCTTCTAGTCGAAGTTTCAACTTCAACACTATTTTCCCGCCACCGTCACTGCAACCTTCCTCCGTTCAAAATTCTTCACCATGAAGATTATGGAATACCTTCTTCTCCCTCTTTGAAATGGGAAGGACCGGAGCAGATGGAATCCCATAAACGAAATCTCAGAGCTCGAAAACCCCTCGCCGATTGTACGAATACCATCCTCTCCTCCAAATCTCCGGCTTCCAATTTCTCTGCATCTATCAAACCCCGCAAGCGTGTATTCAAATCTGCGGTTAAAGATGTTGCCAACAACGAGAAGAAAGGCGAACCAGTTCTTGCTTCTAAATCTACATTCGTTAATTTACGAGCTTCAAACCCTAGTTCTGATTTTCTTCCTACAAAACCTAGTTCTGATGCTCCTCCTGCAGAACCTAACCCTAGTTTCGATTCTCTTCCTTCAGAACCTAGTTCTAGTCGTTTCCCTACGGAATTCTCCACTCCTCCGCGGCCTGCAGATTTGCCCTCTAGTTCGGGTAATCTTACTTTCTGGTATTCGTTGCTGCTTTATGATTTTGGTGTTTGTCCTTGTTTCTCTTGGTGGGATTACTGCTACTCTAAGCTTTAGTTACTTAAAATATGAATTTAGTTTACTTGAAATACTTACAAGCTATTTTGGGATTGTTAAAAAAAATTATGTAGAGGAGATTTGTTGTTTTACTGTCATGTTCTTGTGTGCGGTCGTGGAATTTTTGCGTGGGGGAAGGTTATTCTTCTGAATGTCAATATTGGGATGTTTTTGTCTTCAATTTTTCCATGGCTTGAAGTATTGATATTATATTACGCTTTAATGTCAGGAACAGATGGTGTTTCGGAGCCCCAGACAGTCTACAGTCGAAGGCGCCCTTCGAATAAAAGAAAGAGCGTTGAGAAAGCACTTGAACCATTTATTTTTTATACCGCATCGAAAATCCATAATGAGTATGTAGCTCGTTGCACTCTTCCTTCTTTTTGAGAGAGAACCTCCTTGTACATTTAAATTTGTGATACGTTTAGTGGATTGAATTCCTGAAATCAGAGAGATTTAATCATAGGTTCATAATGTTACTAGGCTATTAGGAGTCCTATAGTTGTTTAGTTTCAAAGAAGCATTTAGCTTGCTCTCTGCAACAATTATCAACCTGGCCTTCCCCTGCCCTGCTTTATGAAAAAAAAAAAAAATTAAGCAGTTATGTATCCTGGGTTTATGTGTTGCCTTGGAGTATTTTAACAATTACTAGTATGGGTTGATCTTGTGTTACTTTGACACTGGCTTTATCTACATTGTTGAAGAATTGCTGCCACCCAAAACAGGATTTGTCAACATTTTTCCTGTTTTATTTTTGTTGGTTAATTTGTTGCGCCTCAATTGTTTGACTGCTTTGGATATGAAAAGGTCTGGTATGTTGATCTTGTTTGGTTTTTTTAGTTGCGAGTAACTTTTGTTATTATTTTATAATTAGTAAATTCAAGATCGGGGGCACTAGTGATGATGGTACTAATACTACAATGTTTTTTCCCTAAAGATATGGATTAATGGATACAAGAAATCTTTCTTCTACTTCCTCTTTTACTTTTTTTATTCATTTTATATTAATTGTTCCCTTGCTTTTATGCAGAGGTAGAATAAGAGATGGCAACGATAGCCCATCCAAAGCAAGGACTGTTCCTTGTAATAAGGTTTGTTTGAAAATATAGTACAGCCTTTTTTTTTTTTTTTTAATCTGTTAATCTAAATTTGGGGCATACATGTATTGTATCCTTATCTTTGCTCCTTGAGTCTTTAGGCCGTAATTTGATGCTTGTTCTTGAAGTCAGCAAAATATGTGCTCTAACCTTTCTCTCAGAAATGTGATGTTATCTGTGCTTATCTATACCACAATAATGAACTTTGATCTTGATTAGTGATTAATTGGTATCGTTGTATGAACGTTATTCTTAGTCATGGTTTGCTTATATTTTCTACGGGATTATTAAATTGATTTGAGACTGATTTTTTGTTTCTTTATAAAGAATGGTAAATGCTTGGAATGAAACGGCAGAAATAACCCCCCACCCGCCATTTAGTAGTCTTAACAGTCAAGATCACTGCGTCTCAGTTTTAGGAGCTTTACTTTTTATAATGTGATGACCTGACAGATGTCCATGAGGTGGGAATCGACCAATTGGTGCATTTAATAGTTTCTCTTGTTTCCCACTTGCCATTAACCATTTGTTAGCAGTCAGCTACTAGCCCTAAATCACTGCTCAGCAAATTAATCTAATCATGAGTAGCTATTTTTCTGGCAGAGGCAGCGTGGCAATGTACATGAGGAAGATGATTCCAATGTAGAGCTTCCACGGGAATTTGTTGAACAGCAGAAAACATACTTTTCAGAGGTTGATGCATTTGAACTACCAGTAGAGGTGGCTAAATCATCTGACTCGGAGTAGATGGTTGTTGTGTATAGTTGTGTGAAGCATAGGCAATGTAACCCTTCAAGTTAATAGTCTGTATGGTGAAGTTAAGCTGGAAAAGTTCATGTTCATTACTCATAGAAACGGCTTGCTTACTTCTGTCAGTGAATGCAGGTGCTGTTTTCTCCCCAAACTCTTTAGAGAATTTTTTACCTTTTAGTGTGCCTCTTTAATGTTCTTTCTTTTGCTGTTAGCCTGAGAAAATTAGAATACATGATCACATAGTTTTGAACCTCAATAGTAACGTTTGCAAAAAGAAATATTCAAGTTGTGGTTGTATTTGTATAGATTAATAGAGCTTTGAACAGGATTGGAAGTATTAAATAACAACTTGACTAGAGAGTAGAGATCAAAATGGAGAGTGTTTGGCCAATTGAAATAAGAATCTAGTCATTAAGCTGTGTAGGTAAATGGAAAATGGTAAGTTTGAAATGAGAGGGTTGTATTAATTTAGCCTTTGTAGCTGTAAAACTAATGTACTTTTTGATTATGGTGGGATTAATTTAGGATTTGTAGCTAATAGAACCAATGTAGTTTGATTAGGGTGGAATTAATTTAGTCTTTGGAACTGTAGAAATGGAAAATGATGGGTCAGCACAGCACAGCACATATAGCCTTGTATTTGATTTATTTATTTGTTCTTAGTGAAGTTAGTTAGTGAGTGAGTTTGAAATGAGGGGGCCAGAATTGTGTCATTTTAATAATTTGTGCACTAGTGCGTATCTGCCTGGAGATCAATTTGATTTGTTTCGTAATTTTTAACTCAATTTAATTGATAATTAAAAAATTATTTCTGATTCCTATATGGATAACTTTTCAAAAAATGTAAATATTTAAGACCTTATACTTAGTCAACAACTATGAGCTTCAGCAGACTAAATTTTAACAATTTAGATTGTTTGACCCTTAAACTTTAGGTGAGCACGTTTGGCGCTTCAACCAATGATAATTGATGCTTTTAATATTACTATTTCAAATTCACACATTCTTTATTTACTATTTCTTTATTAGATTGTTTATTATATATTTTGTACACAAACTGCTATGACTCAAAACTAAAAATATTTTCTACCTTAACCAAATCTACATACTATTATAGTCGTCATGATAACCACTGATTATAATAACTTAGGAGTAGGAGGAGTCTGAGGTAAAGTGTGTTGGTTATTATAAACTTGGAGTGTTAGAATTAGAGTTATAATATCGTTTGTCTTTTTTTTTTTTTACCTTTTTTCTCTTCCCTTTGTTAATTCAGTTTATAATTTGTATTTCAAACATAAATTATTATAACTGATCAATAAAATAATATAATATAAATAAATAATGCTATAAATGGCCCATTGAAGTGAAAATTAATTTTCTTTCTCTGACTATTGTAGTAATTTATTGTGCAGGTTGTTAGGCTTTAATTATAAGAAAATGATATTATTAGATGACCTAATTTAGTTTATTTTTTCCAAAATTTCGGCTAAGAAAAGTAAATACTTACGTGGCCTACGTTCTTCATTTGTTCATCCATTTATCCATTTGGAAATGGCATCACCCTTTTTTAGACGCTGCTTTTTTGTGTGCAAAATTCTATCTTCTTTACATAGTTCAGCTTTAAAACCTTCTAGTTTTCACCTAAAGTTTTGTTTTATGACATTTTAACTTTTGGTTTTTTTTTTTTTTTTTTTTTGGTATTATTTTATTTTCTCAAGTGTTTTTCTTAATGATAAATGGAGTTTCTTTATCATTATATATAAGAAGCAGGAAGGAAATGAGCTTAATTTTAAAAAAAAAAAAAACAAAAACAAAAAACGAAATAGTTATCAATTGAGACTTTAATTTTTTTATTTTTAGAGATTTAATTATTAACTATATTTTGATGAGGATGTTGTGGTAGTTGTGTCTTATAAGATGTTGGTCAACTCGGTCGTTAGATTGTCCTCCTAGATGTCTCTACTATTGTTATTTGAGGTTGAATATATTTGTCGTTATCTAAAAAATTATCAAATATTATTCTCATAATTGTGTTTCCTTTTTTGGGCTCTCCAAACTGCAAATATGATTTGCATTTGTTTCTTATTTCTTGTCGTGCATTTTAAAGAGAAAGTGGTTCTCTATTTAGTGTTGTCGTTTTGAAGCACCTTTGTGTCATTGTCTTGTGTTTGTGGTGAAAAACACAAGTGTGTCAATCCTATGTGAGTTTTGTACTACTATTGATCGTGAGTATTTTTCTAGATATTGGTGAATCGTTTACTGCATATTGAGAATGAATTATCATACTTAGAGGAGTCTAGATATTATGTGAAGTGATCTTCATTTGAAGTGGAAAGATAAAAGTTCTCCTTGAGAAGAGATGTCACACTTAAAGAAACCTAAGCGATCATTCACTAATGTTCTCACACTTAGGGAACTTAAATTTACTTGAGGGGTGTCTCGCACTTAAAGTTGCTTAAGTGATTATACACTTGGTTTAGGTTATTCGTTTTATCACTATAACTGTCGTTTATTTACAAATAAGTTCAACGTTTTAATCACTAGACTTTGTATAAGTGGAATTATCTTTCCTTTGGCACATTTTCTTCTAAACACAGGTGTGGTATGGCACCAAACTGGATTATCAAACATTGTATTTTGACCTAAACGTGTTACGTATTACCATTACCCAAATATATATACATATATTACATACATTACATTTTGGTGATCATTTAAAAAGCAGCCGAAAGGGTGTCACTTAAAATAAGCCACTTGCACTAATTTCTTCAAATTACTAGTAGAACTTTGAAATTATCCCATTCATTTAAAATAAAGGGAGAATCAGATATTTAATCATGACACAATCAAACATGCATGCATACAAAAGCAAAACTTGAATTGTATTAGCTCAATTTTCTATTATTCTTTTTCTAATTAAATAATTACTTTTATCAATCACTTTTAAGGGAAGTCTAAATAAAATAATTAGGCATAACTTCCATTTTTCAACATTAGCATCTTTGAAGTTTCATTGCAGTTTTTTAACCATTATTCCCATGCAAATTACATAATTGGGGACCTCAACCTTTTGACTTTTTCATTTTCATATATTAAAATTGGCAGTGTTGTTTGACAAAAACACACTCTGTTTTTTTGTTTTTGCCTTTCTGATTTTTGTTACTTTTCAAAGTGTTGAAATTTTACGAAAATTTGGCTCTCCCATGCAATTCCATTTCTACGAGTTAGGTTCACCTGCCAAAGCTATGGAGATCCAAGAATTTCCTTTTTCCCCTTTATAAAAAGCCCCCATACTCTGTTTTTCTTCTTCATCAACACTACTTAGAAAGTTGTTGCAAAGTTTGTGGGTTCTTGCAACAATGGCTGGTTTAGGATTCAAAAGAGTTTTGATTTTGACTTTGTGTTTCTTTTTTCTCTTTTTGGGCAATGTCTCAGCTCAACTCTCTACTGGTTTTTACTCTTCTTCTTGTCCAAATTTGTTGTCCACTGTCAAATCCTCTGTTCGTTCTGCTGTCTCAAGTGAATCTCGCATGGGAGCTTCGATTCTTCGCTTGTTTTTTCATGATTGTTTCGTCAATGTACTTTTCTTTCATTCATCTTTAGAACCCTATTTTGTTTTTGTTTGTTTCAAAGTTTTTAAGATTGGGTTATTTTTCTCCTGTTTTGAATGATCATTTGTTTTTCTTATGTTTTGTTTGGAGTTTAGGGTTGCGACGGGTCGATTTTGTTAGACGATACGTCGAGCTTTACCGGAGAGAAAAATGCTAACCCCAACAGAAACTCTGCTAGAGGCTTTGATGTTATTGATAACATCAAAACCGCTGTCGAAAATGCTTGTCCTGGTGTTGTTTCTTGTGCTGATATTCTCGCTATTGCTGCTCGTGATTCTGTTGTTCTTGTAAGTCGTCATAACTTTAGTTTGATTGGACTTAACTATATTGTAAAAGTAGTAATCTTTCTACTTTGTATAAACTAAACCAATATTGAAACTATATTGGACGGAATTAAATCTTTGTAAGTTTCGTGACAAATGTAGCTAGGAGGGCCAAGTTGGAATGTGAAGTTGGGAAGAAGAGACTCCACAACCGCGAGCCAATCCCAAGCGAACAACGACATCCCTGGGCCAAATTCAAGTCTAAGCCAACTCAGCTCTAGATTTAGCGCTCTTGGACTCTCCAACACTGACTTGGTCGCTCTTTCAGGTTCATAATTCTTTTGTCGGTACTTTTGACCTTCATTCATTCTAGTTCAAGTCGGCATACTTTAAAAAAAACAGTAACTCTTTGATCAACAAAAGAATTAAAATGGTTGCTCTGGAGCTAAAAATAAACATTTTTAAGCACAGACTAAAATGAACAAAAGCTGAAATTATAAGAACTAATTATAACAGTCACATCGAATAATTGATGTTAGGCGGACACACGATCGGACAAGCTCGTTGCACGACATTTAGAAGCAGAATATACAGCAACAGCTCAAACATTGAGAGTTCATTTGCAAGAACAAGGCAAAGCAACTGCCCCAATACCTCAGGAACTGGAGACAACAATTTGGCTCCTTTGGATTTGCAAACTCCAAACTCATTTGACAACAACTACTACAAGAATCTTCTTCAAAACAAGGGCCTCTTACAATCTGATCAAGTTCTCTTCAATGGCGGATCTACAGATTCAGTTGTTCGAAATTACGCAAATGCCCCGGCTCGTTTCTTATCTGATTTTGCTGCTGCCATGGTCAAGATGGGGGATATCAGTCCTCTTACTGGCTCCAATGGTCAAATTAGGAAGAACTGCAGGAGGGTTAATTAAAATTTAAGAAATATTATAAACAATGTTGTATAATTTTGTTATGTTCTAATCTCTTTTTTAAAAAAGAAAAAAGAAGTTGTTTTTTTTAAGAAGAACTTTTGTTCAAGCTTTGATTTTGAAGTGTTTTTGGATTTGGGTTTTGTGTTTATGATCATTAAAGAACTTTCTAATACTAAGATTATGCAATCATGTTGTTGGCTGTTTGTTTGCAAGTGCTGTTTTTTCATTGAACTGTTTTGTCTTGTCCCATTGAGATGGATTGACCAAGTTCATTTTAATATTGAAAAAATAATAATAATAAAATTGTTGCAACTGTATTTTAAAAATATTTTTGTCAAAATATGTTAAATTTCAATGTCTAGTCTTACGTTGTGGATAAAATTTGTGTCATCAAGAGACAACCTTTGCCATCCGGCAATACGTCGTCTCTTGAAAATATTGAGTACATGCAAATGAAACAACAAATTTTTTTTTATTGAAAATAAGTTTTAAAAATACCATATTTAAAAAAATTAGAATGAGATTCATTCTGTTTTTAGTGCAAATAACATAAACAAATTAATAATTAATATCAAACAAGAAAGGTTTTTGTAAGTGAATCTGACTCAAAGTGAGCATAACTCAACTGACGTATAATATATGTTAGTGTTCTGTGGCTTGAATTTCCTCATTCTTTATTAACTAAAAATTTTTTATAAAAAGATTACGATGAGTTGTTATATAAACATTTTTACGTATTTGAATAATTGAGTAAAGTTAATTAATTTAGATGGAATGAATTGGGATACTTTATAGCTAATTTGCCTTAGGTTAAAAATGATACCATATTAAAATACATGTTTAAGTCCGAACCTTTGTACTCGTGTCTATTACATCTTTTAACTTTAAAATTGTCAAATAAATTTTGGAAATTTCAATTTCCTCTCTAATGGCTTTTTGAAATTCAAAGATGTCAAAATAGCAATTAGAGATGTCTATGGAAAGGAGCCATACCAATAGAGATAGAGATAATTGCACCAAATTTGATATATAATTTGATTAAATATATAAGAAAATATGTTAAAATGGAAAGTGAAACAAATATTTACACTTAATGGCAAAATCAAGTGTAATTGATTTTTGTTATTTAGTGGTTTTTTGTTTTGTCATAAAGGGTAAATAGTTTGTTTCTTATTATAATTGTTAAAAGAAAAACCCTAATATATGATGTTTGATTTAATGAAACTCAACCATGAATTATTCAAAGCTTATAATTACCACTTTGTTGGTTGATGTTCAACTCTTAGAAAATGTAAAAGGTCAATGAAAATATTATTGATTTGGTGAGAGATTATGATTTAATGTCTTGATTTTAATTCCCTAGAAATAGTCAAAAAGCCAAAATAAGAGACAACCAAAAAAAATATATCATATTCATCTTTATTACCTTAAAATAGTAATTGGGTTGTAGACACAAATGTACTTGTAGAAATTACCACAAGTGCAAATAAATAAACATTTCCTATAATAAAACATTAATAACTCAAATTAATATTGCACACTTATGAACTATTTGTCTCATCTCCAAAAAAATGAAAAATAATAAATAATTATAATAATTTGAAAACAAACAGAAAAGGGTTATATAATAGAAGATGCCAATGCTTTAAGCAATCCATGACAGTAGTACTATGACATAGTACCAAATTCCCCATTAATTAGAGAAGAATCCAATGAACTTTTTTGCCCATTAATATTAAAATTGAAAGTTAGCCTTAGCTAGCTATAGGGTTGTGACAATAATTAATTTTAGTTTTGATTGGTCTAAATGAAATTTAAGCAAAAAACCAAATCAATTTGTTAGGAGGTGTTTGTGGCAAAAAAAAAAAAAAAAAGTTATTATAGTCCTAAAATATTATAGTTTTGTTATAATAGTATGTGTTGGGGCATATATTATTTTAGTTTGAGTTACGTGTTTGAGGTGTGAACTATATTAGTTTGAAAAGAAAGTAACAAAATAAAAAATGATGAATATATAAAATAGTCAAAATGGTAGTGAATAGTAAATAATATAATAAATGAAGGTTTTGAAATAGTATTGATAGTAATAAATTGTAAAATAGAAAATAATATTTATCATAGCAAATAATATTTATCATATCAAAATGTGATAATTACAGTCTTAACATAGTTATTGTCCCAAACGCCTCTTAATTAGTTTGTAAAACAAAAGGTGTTGCTATGAGACCTATATTTTATATTTTAAAAAATGAATAAAATAAAAAAAACTTTGACTTAAGAATATTAAAATTTCAAATAGTTAGATTAATTCAATTTTTTTTTATCAAATTCATTTTGCATTCTTACCAAATATTAATTACTTTCCTAGCATGAGACTAAATTTTTACGGATAATACTTTTACATGATCGACATATAGAAGTAATTAAATTGACAATTTCATTATATATATTGTAGGAAAAAAAATTATTGAAACATAAGGAATAAAAGGAATAAAATATCGCCAATAAATACAATATAAAATAATATATATATATATATATATGTATATATATATGTATGTATATGTATATGTATGTATATGTATATGTATGTATATGTATATTGACAATAGTTTCCTAAAAAATGAATCCTAAATTTAAACTTACATACAATAAAGTATAGCAAAAAGGAATACAGGCTTCATTCTATTAACTCATCCTTACAGATATTATTGTGATGATGAGACAGATTAAGTTAATTAATCACCCATTAATACAATTATTAATATTAAACAAAACACCGACTAAAACCCCATGCATGTGCAACTGACTATATATTTAACAGAGTCAAAGTCAACCCAATTTTTTCACACACACCCATCCAAGTAGACTTGGGTTTCATTTCAGGCACCGCCATCAGCTGCTCGAGCATTTGGCCTAAACATTCGAAGTTCAACGACTCCACTCATTATTTGATTCAAAACAAGTTTATATATAGCCCACAGCCACAACTCAAAAAAATATCAATTATAATTTTTCTTAAAATTCTCACAATTATTTCACAGCTTTACTCATAAAGTTGCACACAAAAACAAAATAAAAGGGAAATTATAGGTTTGTGAAGGTTACATTGGAAGGTAGTTTTTGACACATAATTTACAAACAATAACATGTTGTTGAAATTATTTTGCTAGTGTTTTGGTAATTAAGTTTTAGTAGATTTTAGCTAGTAAGAGAAATAAAATGATGAAAAGTAGTAATAATAATAATAATAATAAATACTAACTATTTTCACTCAACATATGTATCAGTCATCTCAAACAACAACACACACTACGAATGATAATTAGTTTAACCAAAGTAGGAAATATGTTGAGTACTTGTTGAGACAATAGGGTTAATTAATTCAACGACGGTGGTAGTAGTAGCAGTAGTAATAATGGGAGGGGAAAATACGGAGGAGGAGGAGGAGGAGGAAGGAGGAAGAGGCGGTGGAAGAGAGAGGGGAGGCGGCTGAGAATGAGGCGGAGTTGGGGGGGCAGCAGGCGGGGTGGCGGCTGTGGCGGGGGAGATGAAATTAGGAGAAGAAGGGATATGGATGGGGTGATGAGTAAATTTGTATTTGAAAATTTGAGTAGTAATGGCATTGAGGTCAGATTGTAAAGTATGAAGTTGATGTTGAAGGGCAGAAATGGCTCCCATGCAACCGTAAACAGGATCTCTTAGCCTTAGATTTGCTTCATAAACAAGGCTATTTGCTGCATCCGCTCTTTGATTCTCCGGTACTTCCTACATATATTCATATATATTCTCACATATGTTCATATAATGCAACAATCACAAAAATCAAATATTAAAAACTGAAGTGGATTATGAACTGTTCAAAATAAAAGTAAGTAATAAATTATTATGTAGACAAAACTACAGTATTACTAGATCTACCATACATGTGTACATGTAAATTTAAAATTATAAATAAATGAAAATTAAAAGTTAGATCTATACTTTTTATTAATTTAATATACCTATCACTAGATCTGTGGATACAAGTTAACTAGCAGAACTGATAATCAACATGAGATTCAAAAGGACAATTATTGAGATATTAAAATTAAAAAAGAAGAGAGAAAAAAAAGATTAAGATTAGTGTTTTTACCATTAGCATCTTGGCAACGTTGCTAGCACCAAAAACCTTATGAACAGAAGCAAATTTGTGTGGTTCATGTGGAGAAAAATAAGGAGAAAATGGACATTCTTGAGCACATCTTCTTCTTAGAAGCTTACAAGCTGCACATGGTGTTATTGTATTCAAATTACTCCCACTATTTTGACTACTAATACTGCTCAAAATCAAATTATTATTACTATGATTATAACTATTATTTCTTCTTCCCATTAAATTAGGATCATAGAACAAATTACTACTTTCTATTTCTCTCTTTATCTTCTTCCCTATCTCATCCACTTCTTGTAATTCCCTGCAAAATCCGAAATCAAAATCAAAATCAATTGAAAACGAAAATCATTAGATAATATAATTAAGAAGATTATGAATTAATTATATACCTTTCTCTTGACATTCAAGCATTCACTTTTCTGACCCCAATTGAATGGAAGAAGAAGAAGAGAAAAGGAGAAATTTTTTAGATGAAGAAGAAGAAGAAGAAAGAAGAATGAGAAGAAACTTGGGAAAGAAAGGGAGTGTACTTAAAAGGCAAGCTATATATATATATATGTGTGTGTGTATGTATATATATATGAAAATAAAGGAATTAATAAATAATAAATAATAATAATAGGGTTGTATTGTATGTTAAGAAAGAAGAGTGACAAATATGAATGGGGCTGGTGAAGTTCTTATTTACAATATGGGAACTTGAGAAAGATTGAATATGGGAATTTTGTTTTGATGAAGTTTTAATAAAGAAATAATGAATATAATTAATTAATTAATTGTAATTATGAATATTAATGGGGAAAGACCGTGGAAATATGTATATATTATCTTATGACTGCAGCCTCACGTGTGGCTTCTTAAATGCATTTTGACTTTTCATCCATGTGAACACATTTCCTCTCTAATTTCTCTAAACAAAATGCATAACGGTGTAATTTTGGATCGAATGGTATAATCGATATTGTTAATAAGAAGAATGATATTCTTAGAAAAATAAAAATATAGAAAATTTGATTGGATAGCAAATTTTTGAATTTAATTTTAGAAAAAAGTAAAAAAATTAAATTTATTAGAATTATAGTAAATTAGAATTTCTTCACGTGCATAGTTATTAAAGTATTAGAGTGCATGTGAATAGCTTCACACCCATGCATAATTAATTTACCTTTTGTGGCGTAAATATTGGACTAAATATTTTTCAATCTTTTATAATGTTTCAATTTTTAAAAACATTTAAGGGGGAAAAACCCTTTGGAGTTAAAATTGATTGCGGAGTTAATAATACTAATGAATTTGATTGAATGAAAATAATCTCTAAATTAATAGCTCCAAACATCATTAAAAAATAAAACTAAGCACACAATGCAAAGATATGATTTTCAGCTACTACAAAGCACATATTGCTTTGAAAGGGGGAGAAGAAAACATACATTTTCAAATGAACATTTTTGTGGTATAACTCAAATATAGGGAAAAAACTAGAAGACAAAACTCTCTAAACTTTCCATTTTAAATTTGATAGAACTTTAAACAACATAAGATATATGTATGTCTAAATATATACTTAATTTTCAATTTTGTGTCAAATCTAATTTCTAGCCTATTTGATCATTTTAATGATTAAGAAACTTTGTTATATTATAAATAATGTCCATGGCTCAAAATCTATGAGTAGACCTCTTAAGTTGGTGAATTAAAGTAATTTAAGTGACATTATAATAAAAGAAAGCAATGTTTTTGACATGGTGGGTTTGTAGTAGTTTCTTGTCAAATCAAAATTCCCACAATATATAAATAATAATGGTTTATTTGAATATTATGATAATAATATGGTTTTTGATGTAGTTGAGATTCTTGGTGTGTGTCCAGAAGAGAGATCATTCACCAAAAGACTCAACATTTGTCACTCATTTGCGTATGCAAAGAAAATGACTTAACACCCTTTTGCCCTTTTCCCATAAAACAACAAATAAAAACACACTAATTAAACCATTATAATAATCATAATTAACATATATACTTCACTTATTAATTACTTACTTAATTACTTGGATGATAATGGATAAATTTACACACACACACACACACACACACACTTCTGATCTTTCTGACCCCCCACCTACATTTTTCATATTATATAAATTATTAGGTGAATAATCTTGAAATGAACTATATTTATATATTATTATTTTACTTTATAATTGGAATTATAAAGAGATTAATTAAGTTTCTTTTATTGTCAAATGAATAATGTTGGGTTTTAATGTTTACTTAGGTTTGTGAATCTGAGGAGGGTTATGTCAAAGTGGGTGGTGAAAGGGAGATAAAAGGGAAAGGAGAGGGACAAAAAATAAATACATTATATATATATATATATATATATATGTGTTAGGAATTTAGGGGAGGAGAGTATTTAATTATATTATATTGTGAGGATGATATTATAAAATAAATAAATAGTATGCTTAGACTGTAAGGAAATATAGCACCATCCCTTCTTGTTTGACCCGTATTTTGAGCCTTACAATTCGCTACCTTGTTCTTTATCTCTCTCTCTCATTTCCCAAACCTAACTTTCTCTCTCTCCTCATAATTCTTTTACTCCTCATATCAAACCCTAGATGCTGCCATATAAATAAATATTTGGTTCGGAATTTTGTTCGATTAAATTATAAATTTGGTCATGTGCATTCTGAACACGTACCAATCGATCAATTTGTTTAATGAACATTTATTTTTACGTCGTGTTGTCGTTTACATTTGTTGATAAGACATTGAGATGTGTTATATGGTTATTAGTTAGTGGCGTTGAGTTTGTATCACGTCATAACAACTTAGACTAATTTTTAATAGGCATAATATTTCAACAATGGCACAAAAGTAGATGGCTTTAAGGTTTAAGGGGTTGTTTAGACCCCCAACTTGAAGTTGGTGGAGTGGACTACCATGTTTAGGGCTCCAAAATATAGTAATGGTTTTTACAACAACTACAATTAATTGCAGTCATACTATTTTTGTATTTGTCTTTGTTACGGTAATGTTCCAGATTTTGTTAGGGGAGAGTTAATTCATAACCTTCCTTTTAGAGTTATTTGGATTTTGTCCTAAATTTTGAGTAGGTGATGCTTTTGGTGATTAAAGGAAAATTAGTTAGAAGCTTTTCTTTTCTTTTTGGTTCATTTTGACTAAGGAGGTCATTTAGTGAACCTTGACCAAGTCAAATTTGAAGTCAAATTAGGATTTTTGAAAGTTAAATAAACATGCTAGGAAAAGAGAATCAAACTAAATCACTTTAAATTTCAAGATTTTTTAGGATTAAACATATTAGAAAATTTGGAAAAATTTCAGATTTTTTAACACTTACCACTAATTGGCTAAACTCTTTTAATCAAATTAATCAACATTAACACTAATTGGGACTGTCCACTACAGCCTGTAACTGTACTTTCCTCATTGTAGATATATTTGTGTTCACCTGATATAATCATAATTAGTAAGTTAACCCTTCACAGGTTGTTTGTAATCTTGGCTGGAACAATTTACCATTTTACCTCTGATACTACATCTTATTCCTTAGGCCTTAGTTGATCCTCTAATGAACAATTGGTTCAAGGTCCAACCTATAAATCAAATCCCTCTTTGACCAATGAGAGAACATGACCCCTTTGTTCAAGACCTGGAGTCAGCACTTAAGGGAACAATCTAATCTACTAACCCTAAAAGTGGACATGAGTGAATTTCGTCTTGCACCTTACGTCCTCCAGTATCCACTCGATCTTAACCCTAAAATGGGAGGTATATTGGGTGTGTGCTGATGAACTTCCCTCACACATGCAAATCTAAGAATATTCCTCTGTGAACATGAGTTCATAGTTAGTTTAGGATTAAAGACGAGTTACCTAGGTCATCAATAATCGAAATAGTCAATTTTAGTCAGTTAACTGTGTTATAATGTAAAAACGACTATTTCATGGTCTGGTCTTATACAATCTCATTGCATATGATGCCCCCACTTACATGTCTCTACATGAGTGTCTTGAGACCACACTGATTGTAATAACTATAAAGTGAGTCGCATCCATAGTTTTTTCAGAATAAGCCGTCCAACCTTATTACTATACTACAGACCATTTAGACTGTTATTTAAACTCTATCCTCGTTTCTGTCTCTACAAAGAGTTCAAGTACCTATACTAAAGTCAAGGAACCCTTTTGATTGGATTTTGAGTTTTATCATAAGCAAATCTCTTCTTCAATAACAATTTATTGAACAATACTTCAACAAAAAAATTTATTGAATAAATTTAACATTCACAAATCGCGAGTTTTAAAACATAAAACCCAATAATTTTGACTTATAAAAAAAGAATAAATACCCAATATAACAATCTATAACAAAAATAATAACAAATATAACACAATAAATTTTCTTCTTGCAAACATGACGAAGATTTAACTTGTATTAGCATACATCATTACCTTAGTTCTATTAGTTGATTGGACCTATCATCTGATAGATTTATTATTGACCGGTATGTATCAATATCATACTTGAATATGTGGTTGAATTTTATCATTGATAAACCTTAGTTATTTACAAGTCTATCACCAATCGACATAAAAGTAGTTTACCAAACATGTACAAAATGGTTTCTAGTAGACATACATATCAATGGTATATTGACAATATAGGCAAAATTTGATTATCAGTAATAGACATAAAAGTGGGTGATATGTGATAAACATAAAAATGATTTATCACTGATAGAAAAAAAATGTCTATCAGTCGTAAAAAGATTGTTATATTAATAAATTATTTTTTTTCATGTAAAATATTTATAAAATACGATGATTATGATGGTTCGAGAATTAACAAATTTAAAGTTTTATTTGGAAATTAGGTCGATGCAATTGTTCATGAATGAAATCACTCGGATCAACCAAAATGGGTGGATTTGTTAAGGTTCGGGTCAGTACACAACTGAAATTGGGTCATGGACCGTGGCCCAATAATGTCGAGAACATTGTAATGTAAATTTGTGGACCAAATTGACCAGTTATGGGCTTTTAATTGCAATTTGGTCCACAAATTTAGGCTATTGCCGCCGCCTAGTGCCACAAATTTCATCCACAATCCACTCCCTCCATATTAAAAAGCACAATCCGCGATACTTTCACGGGGATCGACCTTCCACACCGTCGATTCATCTCCAATCCAACGAACAACATGATTCCCCCTCAAAACGCCTTCAAAAGCCGCGCATCGAATTAGAGATTTGACTCCACTATAAATTCAGCCCAACCACAGTTATTTTTCATCAATTTGATAATTTCTGATTAATCGTATTCCATACTCTTCAAAATCAAGCTCAGACAATGTCCGGCCGTGGCAAGGGAGGCAAGGGTCTGGGAAAAGGAGGAGCCAAGCGTCACCGGAAAGTCTTGAGAGATAACATTCAAGGTATTACAAAGCCTGCAATTCGTCGTTTGGCTCGTCGTGGCGGTGTGAAGCGAATCAGCGGTTTGATTTACGAAGAAACCAGAGGTGTTTTAAAGATCTTCCTTGAGAATGTTATTCGTGATGCTGTGACTTACACTGAGCACGCTAGGAGGAAGACGGTGACCGCCATGGATGTGGTTTATGCTTTGAAAAGGCAGGGAAGGACTTTGTATGGTTTTGGAGGTTAGGTTGTAGATTTATCGAATGGAGGATTGTAGATCTTGGCCTTAGATCTGTTTTTTTGTTCTCTTTTTTTAGGATTTCATGTAACCTAGTCTCTGTTATTCAGTAATTGAAACAATACTCGAATCATGATTCGATCTTCCCATCATTCTTTTGTTCAATTTGTTTCGTTCTTCTTAGGGTTCGTAAAGTTTTAGTAACGTTGGACAATTAATGTTTGGTGCATTGTGATTTGTGTCTGTAAAAAGATTATGAATATGTGTTGAAGCTAAATTTCGCAAGAAACATGTTGAATGTTTGTGATTTAATCAATGGTTATTTGGGCTGAATTGCTGCTGTGTTTTTGATACATTTATAAATTTGAGCAAAGACCTGGTCTACTGGAATAGAGAGAATCATGGGGAATTGTTGATGGAGTAAACGTTTCTATACTGGAAGATTTATGGTTTGTTTTTTTATTAACGATTTGATTGTTCCAGACCTGTAAATTGCCTAATCCTCCACTTTGTGACGAAGTTGAATTTTCCAACCTGATTAATTGATAAGTAGTCTTAGTTACACTGTACATCGCCATTAGAACAAACAAAGAAGAGAAATTAAATAGAATTTGAAATAAGAAGTGTTTGGTACTTCTTTTTCTTTTGTTGAATCATGAGCCTAACTCCAAAGCTTAAAGCTGTAGCTGAATCAAATTTGTCAATATTATGTTTTTGAAGTGATTCAAAATCGTATGCAATAAAAAACATGATATATTGGTTTTCACATCCTTTTGTACGGTAATGTTTGCATATTTAGTAAATTCGTAATATGATAAGCAAATTTTTGTAATTTATTTTTGCTGTTTTCAAAATGATGGAATCGTTTTGGGAAATTTGTATAGACGACCCAAAAATTATGCAGAATTTGGGTCCAAGGGGAAGATATCGTGGTCGATGTTCTTCGCCTATGGATTGTCATCGAAAGATATGGCGTTCGATGTTTTTTGTAAGTAGATCGTCATCAAGAGCGAGATGGGATTTTTCATTTCTGAGCAGAAGAGCCATTTTGGAAATTTTCAAAAGTTCTAAATTTTTATAATTGTAAATGGAGTTGGACAAGTTGATTTTCTAATGGTAAAAAGATAAAATTAAAATACCTTTTTTTTTTTCCATATCCGTTAGTGTCCGAGCTTGCTTACGTGCTCGACTAAGTCACCCGACAATCCGACCCTACTGTTAAATGACCACCATGAGTTGAATTCATGATGTTTGAGTTGGATTAAAATAGGTGACCACCTTAAATTGAACTTATGAATGCTTTGAATTCGTTAGGTGGTGTTACTAACGATCTAATTTTCATAATTGAGTGTATGTAGTTATTTATGATTTTGATTCTAGAATCTAGAGAAGTGCAATATATAAACTCTCTAATCCAGTAGTGGCGAATAGTATTTTAAACATTATTTTTAATAATATTTGTTCTTATATCTGTGTGTGTCGATTTTTATATTTGCTTAATTGTTGATTTTCAGACTCAAAGAACACAAACAAGACCACACAACAAGATTAGCACCTTGGGTTGTTCGATTTAATTTTCTTTCCTTTGTTGGTCTATTCTTTTCTTGACCCATTTCTTGTACTCCAACGTGCACATTGTTATTTTAATGTTTTACCATCGACATTTTTTTATGATCAAATGACTCTTGGTTCAAAATGACCCATATCAAATATAATTAATTATCATATATAATTTTATTATTTAAACTTCATAAATTTCAACTAATCCTTCATCACTAACATTGGATGCTCTTTTCACTATTTAATGCAAAATTTGATTATTAATAATTAATTTTATCGTTAATTATTTTAATAATTTAAGTAATATATTATTAATGTTTGATGTATAAGAATATTAATAAAATAATTTTACTTGGATATTAAAATTTAAAGGTTATTCATGAATATTGTGAAAGTTTCTTTTACCGTTTTTGCAACATGTGGATATTATTAGAATAATCTGTATAATTTAAGGTTTTTTTAAAAAAAGAAAAAATGAAAATTTGAGCGGTCAATTAGCCGCTTCTACCATGATTGGGTTTTCCCTCCCACTAATAAGCCCATACACAAAAATTTCACATTTACCCGCGGAGAAATCGAAAATGCAATTTCAAAAGCACAATCCGCGGACGTTTCACGCGGATCGACCTTCTCAACCGTCAGATCAACGCACCATCCAACGAACTCTATATCTCCCCGCGCAAACAAGTTATTCACACAAGCATCGATTTCACACATATAAATACAATCCCCCAATCGATTTAACTCACAACCCCAATTTCAAATCAGTTCCATCAATCCGTTAGTAAATTCACTGATCTCTCGATTAAGCTTCGACAATGTCAGGACGTGGAAAGGGAGGCAAAGGATTGGGAAAAGGCGGAGCAAAGCGTCATAGAAAGGTTCTGAGGGATAACATTCAAGGAATTACGAAGCCGGCGATTCGGCGATTGGCTCGTAGAGGTGGAGTGAAACGAATCAGTGGTTTGATCTATGAAGAAACCAGAGGCGTTTTGAAGATCTTCCTTGAGAATGTGATTCGTGATGCTGTGACTTACACAGAGCACGCCAGGAGGAAGACGGTGACCGCCATGGATGTGGTTTATGCGCTGAAAAGGCAGGGAAGGACCTTGTATGGATTTGGTGGTTAGGTTTTAAATCGATTGATTTGGATCTTTGCTTTAGATCTGTCATCTCTTTACCTTACGTGTTTAGTTTTAGGTTTTTATGTAATTTTACTCTCTTTTGTTCAGAAATATTTAAACTGTTTTGGTTACATCTTTGCCAAATTCTATTTCTATATCAACATTTTACTGTGGCAGTGGAAGAACTAATTAATTATTTTGGATGTTATGAACTTATGAACTATTCAAATCTGTGGTTAACAGCCACTGAAACTAATATGTATAGCAATTCAAGTCAATCCAGGACTCTCTCTCCCTATTCGCTCGTAAACTAAGAAGAAATCCTGTGTCTTTTTGTTTTTTTCTCTTCAATGTCTATCCGCCTTCAACCTATTCCACAAAAGAAAAAGAAAAAGAAAAAATACGATCATCCATGAATTTCTGTAGTCGAAATATGTGAAATCGTGAAGCTCTCAATTGTATGTTAATTAGAAATCATTCGATTGAAACTTTCTACTGTCTGTTCGTTTGAAATCCTCACGGTCGAGGAAGAAACCCACATGGACCTAATTTAGTGGGCTTGGACTTGATTGATCCTTAGACCTAATCGATCGATAGGCCTCATAAATTGGGTTTTGGGCTTGTTTTGCCTTTGAGCTATATTAAGCCTAAGTATTAATCCTTGAACCTCGGCCTAAATATTTATAATTCATAACAAATTAATTAATTAATTTGATACAACTATTAAGGCGATGACTCATGACATATTGAGATCGGCCAACTTTTGTTTTCAATTTCGGACACGTATCAGATCTTTAGTTATCCCAAAATCAATAATTTGTAATTTCATCATTAGTATTAGTTTGAGAAATGACGTGATAATTTTGTGATTGACCAAAATTTATGACTCAATAGTACCTTCCTACTTAACATGGGTAAAATCACTGATTGCAACCAAATAGTTCAAATTGCTATGTAAAATGTTTGACCTTCTAAATTAGAAGAGACTAAAGAAGGGCTCATGTTTATGAGGCCGGAGTTCTTTTTGAGATAAAATATGTCTCACCATGGAAGAACGGATGCGAAAAGAATTTGAATTCAAACTTTATATAACAAGAAATGAAAACATCTAAAATATAATGTCGTAAATAAGATATAAAATTGTAAATAAGAATTTAGCTCAACTGACATTCACATGTATTAAGAACCACGAAACTTGTGGTTTGAATCTCTACTTCAATTATTGTACTAAAAAAAGACATAAAATTAGAAAGAGAATGAAAATGGGAAGAATCGTTTATAAAATAATACCCCCAATCTAGTAAAAGCCTAATCCAGTTATGATCTATAAAAAATTGAAAAAGATAATCTAAAAAAAAAAAAAAAAAAAAAAAAAAACTAAACGGTCCGCAAATGGTATTAAATTAGAGAGAATATTTAAAATATTTAAAAACTTCAAAATATTTAAATTGATATAAAAGTTAAATAAGGCCAAAGTGGCAAAGAATATATTTATATAAAAATGTATATAATAGTTGATTGATTTATAATTGTAAATATTTCTAGAAGGAATTTGATCATGTACTATCCCAAATTTTAAGTTGAATCGATGGTAATTATATGAAATTATTTGGTTATAATTTTTAATTTTGAAGACTAAAGTTGAATTTAGATAATTTAATTAAGCATGACAAAGAATTTGGGTTTTGGATTTTTTGAATGAAAAAGATTCGGGAGATTTGGAATTAAGCATGAAAATTTTTGTGATGTTTAGGATTGATTAGAGGAGTTAATTTCGAGCCAATAAATTTTCAATAGTTTGAGGTAAGAGATTTACTACCAAATCTTCGATTGTAAATAAAATAAGATTAATTATGAATTAAGTGGTCATGTGATGATTGAATTGGTATGACTTATGTGATAGTACCGTGTGGTATCGATGATTGACTTATGTGATAAGCTGACTGTTCATGAGTTATGTGATAAATTGAACTGTGTGGTATGACTTATGCAATAAAGTTGAATTGTGTGGTATGACTTATGCAATAAGCTGAAATGTGTGGTATTGATGATATAGTTATGTTTTTATGATTTGTTAAAGAAAAACCGTAAAACATGATAAATATGGAATGCAAATGGTTGAATTAGTATTGTATTATGTGCTGAGTTAACTGGATTATGTTGAGTTAACTGAATTGTGTGTTGAGTTAACTAAATTATGTTGAGTTAATTGAATTATGCCGAGTTAACTGAATGGATTATCTTAGGAGTTAACTGTTATGAGATGAATTGACTGAATTGTATGATGAGTTAAGTTAATGGACTATTTGATGAGTTAGTTGTTAGTGATAAGTTAATTATATTAAGATGAACGGATTGACTTATGTGATCAGTCAAACTGATTGAGTTATGTGATAAGTTGAACTGAATGACTATTTGATGATATGTTAGGACAATTTGCTAAGGAAAAATCTACGAGTTTATGTGATGATATGTCTTTATGGGTTGCTATGAAAAAACCGTAAAACATGATAAATATTTAATGTGAATGTGAATGTGAATGTTGAATTAAATTTCATATATGTGCTTATTAATGATTTTGACTATGGTGTAGCTGTTAACTTTATCTATTAATCATGTATTCTCTGATGTGCGCGTGTTCCTTCGAGTTCACTAGACAAATATGAGTGTTCCTTCGAGATTCACTAGTTTGATTTTTATGTGTTTCTACGGATTCACTAGGCTGATTTTCATGTGTTTCTACGGATTCACTAGGCTGATTTTCATGTGTTCCTACGGATTCACTATACTGATATATGTGTGGTCCTTCGGGTTCACTGAGATGTGTGTTCCTATGAGACTCACTGGATTGATTTGTGTGTGTCTCTACGGCTTCACTAGGATGTTTTGCATGTGTTCCTACGAATTCACTAGGCTGATTTGCATGTGTTCCTACGGATTCACTAGGCTGATATGTGTGTGGTCCTTCGGGTTCACTGAGATGTGTGTTCCTATGAGACTCACTGAATTGATTTGTGTGTGCCTCTACGAGTTTACTAGGCTGTTTTGCATGTGTTCCTACGAATTCACTAGGCTGATTTGCATGTGTTCCTACGGATTCACTAGGCTAATATGTGTGTGGTCCTTCGGGTTCACTGAGATGTGTGTTCCTATTGGACTCACTGGATTGATTTGTGTGTGTCTTTACGGGTTTACTAGGCTATTTTGCATGTGTTCCTACGAATTCACTAGGATGTTACATAGGTGTTCCTACACGATCACTAGACTATGTGACACAATGTATGAGTTTAATAAGAAGATAACAGTTCACCTAGCGGACCCAGTAGTGGGTCCCTTACTGGATATTTTATATACTCATCATTTTCATGTTTATTTTTCAGGCAAAGGTAAGAGGAAGCTGACGAAGGACAAGAAGAACCTGTGATCATGCCATTGAGGACTAGTTTGACAAATGCTTCAATTGTATTTTTGTATGACCATGTCATTGAGGATTTCAGTATGAGATGAACGATTGTTAGACAATCTTTCTGTTAAACCCATCAGTTCTTATTCGAGTAACGACCTTTGTTTATGGTTGAAAAATCAGGACGTTACATGTCATGTACAAGAACTCACCGTCCTCAATCGGTATGTCGATGAGGAGCCGAGGTAGTCATTCTAGCTTAGGTGCTAGATTTAAATTTTGTCTCTGGGTTCTTTTTTTCGTATTGCAAGTTTATGATTATATATCACTGCTGGTAGTTGTATGGTCATTTGCTAGGTATTGAATCACAATATATAGGTGACATATAATTGTGATTTCACAAAATTGGCAAAAGATTAGATTAGCTTATTTGTTATAATCAACCTAGGAAGAACCAAAATGAATATTAATTTAGGTTGTTCCTAGTTGGTATTCACCATAGCATAATCCCTATTAGTCATAATGCTATTCACCTTAATTTATTTATGATACTATCATCTTATTTAATTGGCTAATTGATAAAGTTGGACTCTTGCTTGGCTTTTCCAAGTGAGTTGGCTAAGCGTAGATGAAATAGAAAATTAATTCAATGAATATATGATTATGTTATAATTTTGGGAACGACTCAAAAGCCTCAGCTAGACCACTTTAGTTATTGAATTCATTATCTTTAAATTTTCTGCAATTTAATTTTTGAACTCAAAACAACATCTAAACCCCCCTTCGATTACCGTAAGACTATTTACGGTTCAATTGAGAAATTCGATGGTTCCCTAAGTTCGACCTCTTACTACCACTACTACATCATTTAGTGAAAATAGTTAAATAATTTGGTATGAATTTGGGCAACGAAATCCATCCACCAAAAACTTATTTTGAGTTTGATAAATTGTAGTTAAAAAACTAAAATTTACTATTTATATATATTAATTTTACTACAGAGAGAACCTATCTTTAAGAAAACAATCAAACTACATGTTGAGGGTTGCTCAACGAGCATAAATGAGCCAAAATCCATGAGGTATATAGAAGCACACATCTGAAAAGTAAAAATATCAGTGCCTCGAGGTTTGGTTCGATCAACTGAACCGATAAGTAAATATCAATTGAAAAATAGTCCAGGAACACCTGAATGGGCACCTTGAAAACCATGAAACCTCAAATGGTAGAAAAAATCTCTAACACAATCACTGTTACGTGTATCCAGGCGCGTGTTAAATGTTTGACCTATAAATAATCTCTTTCAACCACTTTAGAGAAGATAGTAAGTAATCTTCAAATGAAAGAATGTCTTTATTTCTTTTGTACTTAGCTGAATTAGATATAACTTGTACGAACTTAAACATTAGAGTGCAGTAGATGATACTAGATTGGTGTAGAGTTCTCTTATGTAGGTTAGCTCGAAATATTTCGAAACTATGATGTAGAGAAGTGGGTTGGAGGTCAATTTGATGAGGAGCCTACATCTAAATTCAAAGCAAACATTATAAAAATTTGTGTCCACGTGTCCATACTTTGTGTCCTTTTTGGAAGTCTATATCTTTTTAATATATTTTTTTCAAAACATTATAAAAAGATACTTAAAAATGATTGTTTTATAAAGCCTTTGTTAATTTGAAATTAGTTAATTAATTAGGACTTAAAAGTAATTCATTAACAAATGAGACATCCCAATTTTTACTCCAAACATTGCCCAAATATCATAGATCTTAAATTTTGGACACAATTTAAACCTTTAATTTTACATAAGTTAACCTCATCTATCAAAAATAATAAAATTAGAGACATTGAAAACAAAATATAATAAATTTTTTTATTCTAACCATGATAAAATAATAATCTATCAGTATCTATTACTGTTCATCATTAATATAATCTAAAATTTAGTTATATTTTGTAAATATTTTCACCCGTTTGCACTTTACAATAATTTTTCATAAAATTACTTATCTCTAAAATTCTACGTTAATTATCCCATAACAGTTTTTAAATAATTATATAAAATAGAGGAAACGAGTGGATGAAAAATCACTCAAATTTAATAAGACACTCTAATACTTTAAATTAATTATTACGATTAAAAAAGGCTTATAAACTTGTAAAAAGTTGTCCTATAACAAATATTTAATATTTAATGGTGGTCGTTTAGATTGATTCCCTCCCGAAAATTAAACAATAACTCGATACAATTATTAGTAAGAAAATTTAATCTGACGCATTCCAGAGCTTTAGAGCAGGAATATGATGACTTCAATTTTCATTTGTCAAAAGTTTTCCTTTCCATTTTTTCCCAAAAACATTATAATTAAAGCAAAAACCACGAGTGAATATCTTATTTTCTTTTTCTTTAGGCCAAAACATACGAATGTCGCAAGATTAGATTAGTTAATGTTATTTAGATGCATTTCAATATACACTCATTTTTATTCATAAAAAAAATTATAATAAGATAATCTAATAAATTACGTAATAAAAGATAGGTACAGGTCGAGATACATGAAAAATAATAAAATGG
This sequence comes from Cucumis cinereus, assembly GCA_037974625.1. Classification (NCBI taxonomy): domain Eukaryota; kingdom Viridiplantae; phylum Streptophyta; class Magnoliopsida; order Cucurbitales; family Cucurbitaceae; genus Cucumis; species Cucumis cinereus. Next base: position 12,082,660 of record JBBPDJ010000023.1, read on the forward strand.
TAATATAAAATTAAAATTTGGTCAAATCTTAAAATTGAAGCCATGCCTCACATAGATACGTGCCTTATTTGCAGGATAATTATCTTGAATTTTGTGTTTGGAAACAGAATCCACGTGGAAGACATACGTATTAATTGACTTGAGCTTTTTGAGAAAATTTCACCCATCAAAATTTTCTTTATTAACCTAATTTAATTGATTCCATGTCTATATCATATCGACAATTAAGAAATATGTGATTTAAAAATTTTACAACTATATATATATATATATATATATTGTACCAAATATAGTATCGTTTAAAGAAAATAACGTACGTAAGTAAATTATATCTAATATAACGACCTCTCTAAATTGAAAAATATTAAATGGTAAATATAACTAAAATGGTACTAAGACTAAAATTGAAAAGATGGATGAGAAAATTAATATTGGAAAAATCCAATAATGGAGGTGGGTTGGGGGTAGGTTGATGAAGACCTTAAAGTTGATTTTGATTAAATGCACATAATTAATGATTTACGGTGTAATGTGTTGAGTATTAATGTGTTATTTATCTTAGAAAAACAAAAATGAAGAATTTAAATCATTAATTAAGTTAGTTGACTTGGATTTGACAGTTCAAATATAATCATTTTTTTACTGTGTGCTCATCAGTTCCTATCTTCCATAAATGCAAAAAGAATTAGATTACTTATTTTTCATTTTCTTTTGTTCTCTCTATTCATTTCTCATTAATGATTATTGATTAATATATATATATATATATAAATTTTGAGAGTTATATGAATTAAAATTTTAAAAGGATATTAATTATATTTTGTTTGAAAAAAAAACAATATCGTGGGAGATTTATAATTGTATCAACTGAATTTCTAAAATTTTACAAGTATGTTATGCATTCATTTTAATAGTTTATTTTGTAAAATCTTTGTTTAAAAAGGCAAGTGAGAATAGGTGTTTGAACTATTTTCAAAGATAATATTAGGATGTTCAAATAACCCGACAACTCAAACAACTTGACCATTCAATCCAAACTATAAGGAATGGGTTGGACTCAAACTTTTCTGTTCTTTTCGGATAGAGTTTAGTCTTGGGTTGAATATATATTTTTTTAAATTTGCTTGACCCAACCTAACTCGAATTGCATTTATATATATATATATATATAATTTAGAAGGATGAATTTGTAATTTTTTTTAATGTTTTTCTTTAAGGAATGACTTTTTTGTATAAAGTTTTCGATAGATATCATGGATATATATTTGGTATTTAACATTCGAGTGTTTGATGAAATTTTAGTTATTAGACCTGAGTTACGTTGCAGATAAATTGGAGTTTTTTTAAATTAATAAGAAAAAATAACTCGAGCTCAACCCATTCCAACCCAAATTTTGAAGGATGGGGTGGAGACTCTGTTCGAGTATTTTGGATTGTAAAATAATTTAAAGTATATTTCGATGCAACCTCAAAGTTTGCAAATATAGTTAATATTTTTTTGGAATGGCAAAGAAAAAATAACTATGATTTACAATTATTTCAAAGCAGAGTGGATTTAATGTGTGAATTAATAAGAGTGTATTTTGGACAGTACAATATTTTCATACTTAGTAATAGTTTTTGTTCTGATATTAATTTCTCAGCTTCCTGCAACCACACGGCAGCTTCCTGACTCTTCCCTAGTTTTTATTAGCCTTCATTTCAGTTTTATTCTCATTAGGTTTCTCGGATGACCCGGACTCGAGCCCCATTTGATATTTTGAAGATAAGGGTGTCGGGCTTTAGTCAGACTTAACAGTATATTTTTGAGTTTGATGTTGAAATTGTTAAAATCATTTCAAAACACGTCTTTAAATATGATTTCTTAACCTTTTGATGTAGAACTTTAATGACCTAATTATTATAAATTCAATTGAACATTAATTGTAGTTTGTGTAACTTAATTACATAGTTAATGTTAATGGGGTTTTAAAGGTAAAGTTTACTTAGCATGGCACTTCAGTCATTAAATAGCTTGATTATTGTGTTTGGTGATAGATATTGAAAGAGTAAAGATAAAAATAAATGAAAACTTGGAATCAAATGTAATAAAAAAAAATATGTAATTATTAATTGACTACAACTATTGGTCTTCATGTTCATATGGGATTTAGGGTTTGGGAGAGATTCAATTCTCATTATGTTCTTTATGATTTATCTTATTTTATTTGCTTTTTTTTCCCCTTATATTATTACTTATTGCCAATAGAAAACAATGAGAATATATGCAAGAAAAGAGAAGTAAACAAAAACTAAAAATGTTTTGATTTTTTGTTATAATTTGACATGAGATATGTCACATTCAAGAAATTTAATGTTTAATTTGAGCCTAATAGCCCAAAAAAACATCAATTCAAGAACTTCTGTTCCATATAATATAACATTCCACTCCACAAACACAAATACACAATGAGAGAAGATTGAACCTAAAAAAAAAAAAAACTTATGAGAATTAACTAATTTCATTCACACAACACTAATTATTAAGAGTACCTCTACTTGCAGATCCATGGCCAACAATGGACAACAAAGCATTCTTCACACTCACTAACTGATAACAACCTCCAAACAATGAAGCTCTACTTGAAGAACCACCACCAAAGCACAAAGTTGATGTAGGAGAATTCGGAGCACTCCCGACCACCACCTCGTCTCCGTCTTTATCATCAAAGCTATACTCGAACGGTAAGCTTGGAATATCTGAGAAACGACGACGACGTTTGAAGAATTTAGGTCTAACAAAAGCCGAGGGAGACGAGGAGGACGATGAGAGAGAGGATGACCATGACGCTAATGAAGAGTTCGAGGAGGAGGAGCCAGAAAAGGAGGAGAAAGACGGAGAAGTTCGAGATTTCCTTGGTGTAAGCCGAGGAAAAATCGAGCTCAAAAGGGTTGGTTTGGAAGAGGCTTTGGAAGTAGAATGTGAAGAGGAATAGTAAGAAGGAGGAGGAGTAAGAGGAGGGATTGAAGTGTCTGAAAAAGTATGCTTTGGAGTTCCGGGTCGGGATTCCCATCGGAAAGGAATTGCACCGGTGGCACCGCCATAATAGACTCGAAAAGAGGAGTTGGTAGTGGAATTGAGGTCTTTGGATAGAGCTCTAGTGAAGAATCTATCTTCATGTTTGGTAGTTTGGAAAGATTTCTGAGAGATTTGGTCATAGTTTTGAGTTTGCATCTTGAAGCCCAAAACTGATATGAAAATGAGATCTTCTCTTTCTTTGTTTCCACAGATCTAAGAATTGGATTTCAAGATCCAAAGCAGCTGAATTTTTGATTGATATATAATAATGACAAATGGAGGGAAAAATATTGGATGCTATATGAAGTAGCTAGGAGAAGCTATTTGGGTTTCTAAATGCTTAGTCTTTGTAGTTGTTGAACAGTGTATAATAAATTAAAAGGGTTGTACCATTGAAGTTGACAGATATAAATATTGATATCAAGAATTTGTCTTTAGAGAGGAATCAATTGAGTGGATTAATTAACATGGTAATCATTAAAATATTAGACTTAATCAAGCTTGTTTTTTGTAGTAAATTAATTAAGGGGGTAAAAATTAGTTAGAGTTTCTTGGTTGAATATGTTGGTAGGAATTTAATAATGGAAGAGAAGATGGACCCATTAACAAATGCAGAAAGTAAAGAAGGGCATGATGGGAAAGACAGTTGAGAAGAAATGGTTCTTTTTTTTTTTTTTTTTTAAGAATATACAAATTTTAGAGTTCATAAAGTTAATTAATTATTACGTAAGGTTCATGATTCAAAATCTAGATTTAGTATTTGATTTTTTCGATATTTTCCTGTGACTAGACAACGTCATTCTTGTTCGTATAGACAACGTCATTCTCCACAAACCAAAAATACATGTTTGTCTAGTATGTTAACTTTGAAGTTCCAATGTTGGTATAGGTAGTAATTTTCGGTTATTTTTAGCGTTTCTTAACTATATATACTTTCATATCCTCAGGACCTCTCATTCGGATATGATCTCGATTCATTCAGATCCCTTTTCGAAACTTGGAGTGTTACATATTAATTACACTAGATTTGGAATTCTCGTTGAGGGTCCTTTTTTTTTTTTTTTTTGTTAAAACACTATTAATATTGTTCAATTTCTCACATCTCATGTTTTCTAAAAATCATTTTCTGTGATTTGAATAGATGTTCTTTAGATAGTTTTCTCCCTGTTTTAGAAGTGTTTAAGTAAGTTTTTTTTTAAACCTTATTAATATTAGAAAAATACTTGGGTGCATCCCATATGCACCCATATAGATACTTTCTCATATCTCTACCACACAAAAAAATGATTAAAATCTATTTTCTAAAAAAATAACTTTTAATCTTATATTTGTGTGATGAAGAGATAAGAAACATATAGATAAGTGCAGCCTATAATACATCTAAATCATTGTTCTTAATATCAATTGTCGTGGATTTAGAAATGGTGAAGATGATGTAATAAATGAGAGATGGCCGTGGTCCATATGATTTCTTCCCGAAAGCTTTGCTACTTTAATGTGATTTTTTGTTTTTATAAAAGAAAGATGGTTGGATAGAGATGATTAAAGCCTCTCATAATAATATCATATGCCTATGTGGCCATTCCTAATTTGTTGCACTTATTTATGGATTTCATTTCTATTCGTGTCCCAATATTTTCTTCCATACTTACTTATCATTTCTTTAATATTTTGATGCGGTTAAATTAAACCTATCATTATTATCAACGAGTTTGAGTTGGACTCAATCCAACTCTTTCCTTACGCCTTCAAGGTCAAGGCCATCTTTTCATTGAGCTCCCATCCAAGAATTCTACGTAACAATCGATCACATTATCATATAAACAATACTTAAAAGAAAAAGACCTAGTTGATTAACCTTTTTTTATAAAAAATATATGGATACAGCAATGTTTTGAATTTGAGTTTTTAAAATATCTTAGGGAAAAATAAAAATAAAAAAATGATAATGGAGCATGAGACACGTGTCCTTCCATGTCACTTTACATAGGTTTTTTATGCTGAATATGACAAGGAAACAAATATTGTGTACATGTATCAAATAATTTGAGTTCACATGTTGTTCATATGTATTTTGTTAAAAATCTTTTTTAATCTGTTATATTTCTTTTTCATTCATTAAAATGAAGAAAAACAAAATAGAGCTACTCCACATAAAACCTAAATTTTATTTTTTTATATATAGCTACATTTAATTTTATATAATTTTAAATCAACAAATCTTTGAGATTTATGTTGTTGATGATACATGTTACACGTTCAAATCGACCTTAAACCATGTGAATCACGAGAAAAGGTCCATTAAGACTAACCCTTTCGCCTGAGAGCCAACAATTTGCACTCTCATTACCAAACAAGTTTAGAGATGAAATATAACTAAAATATATATATTTTTCTATCAGTGATTGAATCAATCAACAAAAGAATAATTAGATCGAATGTTCAAATACATTATAAGAAAATAAATCTAAAATCCAATTTGTATGAAAACGTAGCTTTTAACTTTCGTATTTCGAAATATAGATGATTGCTTGTTGGTTGGGGCATTGATATCATGACTTAAACCCATTGTAAAATGCCAAATGGAATTGTAGAGAATGGTGAACATTAATTGGTGGTCCACATATAGGTAGATAGGAACATTAATGTGTTAACAATTATTATATATATCGAAGGCACAAGGGGATGCTCCAATTAAAACTTATTCTATACACACCATTAATTTTTTCGACTTTTACGAAAAATTGAAAAACAATTGTATAAGGTTGGTGAATGAATGTTTAAAATAATTTAGGCTCAAATGCTTTTAGAGCGACAAAAATGTTTTGTTCATATTAAAAATACTTCTAAAAACGATTCTTGATTAAAAAAATACTAATGTTTTATTTAACAACGGTAGAGATGAGAGGTTGAATAATCATTAACCTTCAAAATAGTATTGACTGTTTGATTGGCTTATCTATTGAAATGTGATTGAATTATGATTGAATTTAACGTTATACTTGATAATTTCAAATGTTAAAGATTTTTAGTTTTGAAAATATTAAAACTAGTCTCCCAAGCACTCTGTTTTTGGTGATTAGCAAGCAATGTGAGGGATAATGAATTTGGGCAGCATGATGTCCTAAATGAAAATGTTAGGAAGAATTGGGCTTTATGTAAATGTGAGCCCAAATAAGAAATTGAATTTGTCATATTGAATGATAAATGTGTACTTAAGTCACATAGCAATGGCACAAATCATATTCACACAATCAACATTTGACTTTAAAATATTAATTGGAGTGACAAAAACATTATGCTAATTTGGTAATATTTAAATCAATAAATTTGTTATTACTAATATGTTATGTTAAAAAGATTCAAGTTAAAAATGGAGAATTAATAAAAGTAATTTTCAAAAACTTTATTTTTATTTTTAAAATATAGCCAAAGAAAAGAAAATTTAGGTACTTATTTAAGGTGAATCATGGTTGGGAAAATGAGATAAAACAAATATAAATTTTAAAATGTAAACCAAAAAGCAAAATCATTATCAAATACAATTTTAAATTGAAAGTTAGTGTTATTATATTCTTGTAATAAGAATAATTGTTTTAATGAAAAAACTAATAAAAATATTTACAAATACAATAAAATGACACGGTTTATTGGTGATAGATGTCTACCAGTGTTTATCACCTAATAGTACTATAAATTAATAGATGTCTAACAATGTCTATCGTTGATAAATAATAAAATTTTGTTATATTTATCAATAATTCGACTCATTTTACCATAAATAAAAAAAATCCCAAAAACCAACTTATTATTGTAAAAATAAGAAAATAGATGTCCATTTGGTTATTGTCCTAAAAGGTCCAATATGTCATTCTTTCGTCAACCTAAGTATCAATCTCCACATTTTATCCATATGTCTCGTTCTTACACATTATTAGTGTGCATGTAAGTCTACCACCTACTTGTTAAATTGCATATAAATAGTGACATTATTGATAGAATTCCACGAATTTTGAAAAAAGTAAGAGAAATTTTCTTATTTTTATTATATATATTTTTTATTTTATGTAATATCCGTGTTCATGTTGTACTCACTTTTACCGCACCTAAATAAGTTAATCTCAATTTTATAATAACGAAATTGGAGGAAAAGTAGTAAAAAAAAAAAAGGTTAAAAGTAAAATGAATTGTGCACTAACAAAAATGTGGTTGGTAAAGACGACGTCGTAACATAGGGATTGGAGAATTTTTTTATTTAAAGAAAAAAAGGAAATTAATTGGTTGGTTGTGAAAAAGTTAAAGTGAAGGGCACTCGCTGCAATCATGCTTCTATTTCCTTTTTCTTTTATATAATCATTTTAAATCCATCAAAAGTAAATAATTTACATTTTTATTATTTTCTTTTCTTCTTTTTCCCTAAATTTGCAAATTCTCTAATCATTACCAACTTTTAATATTTAATTAAATTAAAATAACCATTTTCAAATTTAAATAATTTACCCTCCCCGAATTCTCTAATCATTTAGACTTCATTTCTTAGCAATTTTTATTTTAATTTTCTATATTTTCAAAAAAATAATTAATTTGACCTTTTAGAATAATAGATTATAGATAATAAATATTACAAGTAGTATTTATAAAACTGAATTTTAAAAAATAACAATGTTATCAAACTCAACCTTAGATTATAGTTTTTGGTTTTCAAAAATTAATTTCATCAACATTGTTTTTTTTTTTTTAATCTTTTAAGTTTATTTATTGTGTTACCGTTTTCTATTAATGTTTTCAAAAGTCAAACCAAGTTATAACAACTACGCCATTCTTTTTACAATTATTTGATTTCTTTTTTAAAAAATTAAGCTTATAAAAAATACTTTAACACATTAGTTTTGTATTTCGTAATCCATTTTTTTTCTGGTGTTTTTAAAAATTAAGCCACGTGTTAGAAAACTTTAAAAAATAGTTTTAAAACTTGTTTTTGTTTTAGAATTTGACGATAAATTCAAGTGTTTCCTAATAATAAGGGAAGAAAACTTATATAAATTTCAAAGACAAAAAAAAATATATATATATTACTAAATAAGTAGGTTAAAAAAATTGGTTTTTGTTTGTAAAATTTGACGAATAATTCGAATGTAAGAACCGTGATATAAAAAGCAAGTGAAAACAAACATAGATGTTATGAAGTCATACACTAAGTAAAATCATTATTAAATTTTAGAAAATGTTTTTCTAATTCGATTCAATTTTATTGTAAATGACGAATTTATTAAAATATTTATAAAATATAACAAAATTTTAATAGACACTGATATAAGTCTATCAGTATCTATCCGTGTAAAAATCTAAAATTTTATATAAATATTTTAGCTCATTTTATTATATTTAATAAGGTCATTTTATTTTATTTTATTGAGTATGTAAAAACTTGAGTTTTATGAAATCATATTCATTCTAGTTTCTTCAAAGGTGTTTCACTTTGCTAATTTATTTTAAATTATTTGACATATGGATATTGAATAATCAATTCATTAATTAATAAATTTCAAAAAGCAAATTAATGTCATATATCACTTTTCCCCTCTTTTTCTTGGTCTTTGCATTACAACTTTCAAATCAACAATCATAATTGTTTCCTTATATAATAAGTAAGCCAATTGCAAAAACATCCATTTATTAATTCCTCTCAATTTTACCACTTATATTAATTTAAATGTTGAATAAATAATTGTATAAATTTAAATTTTTAATTTTTGTAAGTGTAGAAAAATTAATCAATTTAAATTTTTTGTCAAAATTTCATTTTAAAAACCTTTGTGCATTTACTTTAATTGTTAATTTTTGTAATGTCAACATCGGTAGAAGTCTACATAAGTTTTCTAAAATTAATGCAATGATAATTTTTTAAGATAAACATAGAAATGAAGGATCTAAATTGATTGACTGATGAAAGATTAAGGGCTTATTTGGTAACCTTTCCATTTTACATTTTGGGATTTTTTATTTTAAGTTTTTTAAAAATAGGTGTGTTTGGTTACTAATTTACTTTTTGTTTTTAAAACAAGAAATTTGTAGTTTCGATTATGAAGGAAAAATAAAAATGAAAAAAGAAAGCTTTTGTTTCTAAACCAGTTACCAAACATATATAATTTTTGTTTTTAGTAAACAAAAATTTATAAATAGAAAAAATTAAAATTGTTATCAAAGGAAGCTTAAGAGTTTATATTGATATAACATCTTACATAATATTGGTGAAACAAGATCTAAAGTAGGGTGTAATTAAATTGATACATTTATGAAATTTCAATGATTAAATTGATATTGTCATATCACTTTTATCTCTTTGAAACAATCGCACATTTGCTAAAATGAATGTAATTTAACTGACATAGTGCTTGTATTATCAATCTCGAGGTCAAATGTTCAATTTTCCTACTCCAAAGTTTTGATCTTTGAATACATTTTCATTGCTCTTAAACTTCTAGGTTTCGTTTTACAATTCACAAATAAAATAACATCTAAACTTACAATTGTTTTTGTTAATACAATTTTCTCATTAATTTTTTTTCGCATTTGTTGCTACACATAAATATACATAAATTATGCAACGTTTAACTTTTAATATTACACGTAAACTACTAGACTAACTATATTCTTATAACAAAATTTAAATTCAAGAATAAAACTTAAACATTATAAAAGTATTAATTAATTTAGAATAATTTTTGTGAAAATAAAAAGTATTTGTTATGAATTTTGATACCAAATATTGCCAAATGAAGTAATTATTGTGTGGGGTATAAAGTTTTGTACGTAGGAGAGGCTGTGTCACTCACTTTCTTCGAAACTTCTTTTTTGGATTAAATATTTTTACTTTATGCTTTTCCAAATTTGAAAATATTACAAAAGTATCATAAAGTAGAACCCAACACACTACAAAACATAAACTAAAGCACTCATTCACAAAATAATACATTAACTTAAACAATTATTCATATATATATATATATATATGCTTAAAAACTTTTATATTAATTATTTAATATATTATTAATCTGACAATAAAGATTTCACCAAATATTTACATTTTATGACAAAAGAAAAAAATCACTGCATTTAATTTTGAAACGAAGATAAATATTTTGTTTATTTTATTATTATGACAAATAAATGGTCATTTAAAAAATAAAATGACAAATGGTCATTTCAAAAATAAAGAACGACATGTCGGCAAGATTCAATATGAAGATGATGGGCCATTGTAACCGCCAAATACTAATTGGCGCTTTAAACCGCAATCCACGCTCAAAATCAAAGTCCCAGTCAACTCTAAGTCCACATCATCACTCCTAGACCCACCAATCAGATTTCTTTCAAGTCCACATTTCAACGGTCAAACTACCAAATACTTTGACTTTATTCCTTTAACCAATCATAAATCTCTACGTGTCTTCTCATGCATCGAATTAGAAGCAGAGGAACTTCCCCGTAAAGCTCGTATGCAGAAGAAGAATAATTGAGCGAACTCGAAATTACAACTCAGTGAAGCTTTTTTTTTTCTTTTCTTTTTGCTCTGCGAACGAGTTGCAGAATCGGTCCCCTCAAAACACCATCATCACTACCTCCATTAAAATCCTCGATGAAGCATTATAGTTTCGAGAATCGGTTTCACATCATGAACTCGTCCTCAAAACGTCCAACCCACATTCTCTTTAAATTCCCATAACCACAATTTCAATCTGAATTGAACCCATTTCTCTTCTTCAATGGAGGAGGCACCGGACCCAGCTTCTGAGGCAGTTCCACGAACCCCATGTATAGCTGAAACCAGACCCCAAATGGGTTCCGATTCTGACCCATTTGGGCTCGGACCCACCGGAAGTGGCGCTTCCACTCCCCCACCTGGGATTCGACGGGTCAATTTCAGGGCTGTGATCGACACCAACCCCCCTTTCGGATCGGTCAAAGAGGCCGTCACCCGGTTCGGTGGCAGCGGCCCATGGATACCCTTTTCCAAGGTAAACCACACAATGCCTTCTTTTTCTCCGTTCTTTTCTTTCTGTGTTGGAGCTTCAGAACTGACAATTTTATAATTTATAGTTTACAATTTCTTGTTGAAATTGGACAGAAGTGGAAACAGGGGTCTCTCGATTAAGATGGATTACGTTTATTATAATATTATTGTTTATCTTTTACCATATGAGTTTGATGTCACTGTCAATTCACGGATACATTTGATGCTTGTAATGGTTGAAGAATTGTACATATGTTTCTAGAAGAAGAAACCATTGTTTAAATAATGATCTCAACAAAGTTCTACTTCCTGGGTTTGTTTCAGTTTTTTGAAGTGGAATGAACAAAACTACAAATGTTTATCACACTGCAGTTTCTATTTGTGTTATGCCTTGTTTTTGTTTATTTCTGTGATGATTTCTGATTCATCATCATGATGAAACAGCAGGGGATTGAGGAGTTTGATATTAAGAGAATGGAGGAGCAAACAGCTGAGTTGGAGAAAGATTTGATCGTTAAAGAATTGGAAACACTTGATGTATTGGAAGAATTAGGTGCAACAAAAAGAATGGTGGAAGAGTTAAAAAGGCAGCTGAGGACTGAAGCATTGAAATGCTTTCCACCTCCAAATTTTCATTCAGGGGAACAGACTCCAACTCCTACTACTGTTAAAGAAATCGAGGAAAGTTTTGGTGATTTCATTAACAATCATGAGCAGCATGTGTTAGGAGATTCATGTCCATCACCTGATATGATCTTAATGGAGTTGAAGCAAGCAAAAATGAACCTTGGAAAGACTATAAATGATCTGGGTGTCATTCAAACTTCTGTTGAATCTCTCAATAGGAAAATGAAGAGAGAAAAGAGTTTGCTGGCCAAGAGACGAGATGGGGTTGCGCCAAACCCGAAGTTTTCTGGTCCATCGACATTGGATGAGGAGCTCAAACCAATTCAGATCAAGTCCCAAGTGACTGATGATGTTGAATTTAAAGATGTATCTGAGAATTCATTCCATACACTGAGGGAACCTCCTCAGCTGAACCAAATGGGCGGACAAACCAAGAACACAAATGGAGTGAAATCTGATTATTTGGCAGCAAATGAGCAAAAGATGGCTAGTTTGAGAACTGCAGAGTTAAGGTTGGTAGCAGCAAGAAAAATGGAAGAGGCTGCAAGAGCAGCAGAGGCAGTGGCTTTAGCTGAAGTTGAAGCCTTAAGTTGCATTGATAATTCAGCTGGATTTTCCTTGCAGGAGCCTGAGACAGTGGCATTTAACTTCAAAGAGCAATCTCTCTTAAACCCCAACACTCAGAAACCTGAGGAATGTCAGTTTGATGAGTCAAATTCTTCCAAATTGACCATTGCAAAGAAGTTGAAGGAAGCAAAAGATGAGCTTAATCTTGGCAAGAAAGCTTTGGAAGAGGCTTTAAGTAGAGTTGAACTTGCAAATAGAAAGCAACTAGTAGCTGAAGAAACTCTAAGAAAATGGGCACCAGAACATAAGGGACCTGCTATTTACTACCCAAGTAGCCTCAACAACTTCCACCATTCCGCACTTGCGAACTTTCATCCATCCATTCACCCAGGCTCTCCATTACACAGCATGAGTAGGCCAGATCTTGTAATGAAAAAGGATTCAAAGCCTGTTCTAAGATCTACCATTTCGATGCGAGATGTGCTAAGCAGGAAGCAAGGTTTATCAGGAGACAACATAGGAAGAAGGGAAAGCCAATGTGAAAAACAGAAAGTTGCTTTGAGTCAAATGCTCCATCTCCATGCATTAAGAGAGGATCTAACATTTCCTTCAAAAATAGAGAATGATAGAAATGAACAAAAGAATCTTCCAACAGAAAGAAAGAGATTTGGCTTCATCCACATAGCTCTCCCCATGAAGAAGCAAAGTAAGAAAAAGGCACAATCATAAACAAAGTACAGTATCTCCAATTGGTGAAGGAAAGGAAATGTGAGGTTCTAACATATATTTTATTTATTCATTAGTTGCTATCTGTTTTGAGGGATGTGTTATAATACCACAGTTGTGATATTCAATAATTTTTCAGCTACCTTGTTCATTGGTTGTTATATGTTTTGGTTTGATATTTGTTAGGGGGATTTGTTGATGCTAAAATTTCATTGTTGATGAGTATATTGTGTGCTAGGCAATTAATTTTGGAAGTGTATTTTGCCCTTAAATTTAGCTTTTGAAATGCCATATCCTCAATTAATGCTCTGCCACCACTTGGTTTACAAAGAACATTGAATAGCGAATTACTTGATTTGCTTGTTGCTTGTTCTAATCTAAGTTAAAAGTCAATGGAGGAACAAGGACAGGGCTTTCAAAAAAGGAATTTGTATGCAAACTTGGTAAAAGTTATGATGATTTGCTACTAGCTTTGCAAAGCACAAAGAAACAATGTAATGACATTGCCATTTTCAATACTATGCTCTATTTTTTGGGCTACCCTTGCAAGGATGGGAAGTATGAGTATTTAAAATGTAGACACCATTAGAGGAAGCGTCAGTATGCCTCCCTCCTCGGTTTCCGTTTTGATTTTGGCCATCCTTATGCTCACAAGTAGTTGATTGAAATTTTTGCTATGTATTGGGTAATATTAGCGTACGTTTGAAATGACTTAAAAACATTCTTTTTCTTCGGTTAGAAAAAGAAAAGTAAGAGCTTTAGATGAACATATCTTCGACTAAAAAATTTGACGTTTGAAATTTCGAATCTTCATCCCTACATATTGAACTAAAAAACATAGTTTTGTTTTTCTTTTTTTGCGGCCAACCGTTAAGACATATGCCTTTTAAGTTTTAAGTAAGAAGTTAGTTAGAGTTCTCCATTCTCTTCTGTTGTTGAATTAAAAAGATGATCTTTTTCGATGAAATATTTTATTACTAACTATGATCTTTTTCGACCTATATTGTTCTTTTTCAATGTCTTGCTCATGTCTGTACTCAGTTTTTAAAAACATGCATAAACTTCAATAAATTTCCAGATAGTGCACATCGCAAATATACTCGGTCACGACCATTATTCTCTAGCTCCTTGCATATATTATTAATTAAGTGTATAATAACATTTCTAAAGAATTGCAAATATAGCAAAATTATCTAAGATAGACGCTAACCTAACTTTGATAAACTCCAAGAACTGAATTTTAAATTTTGTTATATTTACAAATTCTTTTGCATTCTACGCTAAACATTTGGTATAAATTTAGAGGGAAAATGGAAAATGGAAAATGGCACCAAATAGGAAAATTGAGAGGGATAATCAAGTATGTAGCACTATATTTAGGGTCATTTTGATGAATGACAAACCAAAAAAGTTTTTTGATTTGTAGCAAATCACATGTGGTTCACGTGTATCACGATTTTTTAAGTACGAAAATACCCTCATTGTAACTGCAGTGTAATTATTTTGTTGTTTGTGCTTATGATACTGTAATTAGTTGTTAAAAATGTGTCTCATTGTCAATGTAGTGTAATTATTTCGAATTGTGCAATTATAAAACTGTAATTAATTTATATGTGTTATATCGTCAACTATCAAATTGTAACTGTCTCCTCATAGTTCGGGATTTAAAAGTTAAGTTTAAATCTTTGACCAACTTTATTAGTTTGTCTTTACTTTAACCCCACATATTGTATTAATAAAATATAATTTTGTTATGCATTCTGTTAAATCTTGGGATTTAATATTATTTTAAAAATTAAAATTAAAATGATTTGTGTTAATATATTTTGTTTTCCAAATTTGAATTGTTAATTCATACTTGCTTTCTTCTACCAACACTATTTTGTCATAGATAACCACATATTAACCAACATGAGTTTGAAGTCCATAATGGGACCAAACAATTTTTGGTAAACATCCTCACCCACAATTGTTCGTGTCATCGTTGGAATTTAGATGATATACCATGCTCTCATGCTTGTTATGCCTTATCTTTTTGGCCTTGGATTGGAATCATACAGACATAATGTTTATCATATTTTCAATTCAATTTTATTATATAATAAGGAGATGCGACCTATTAGTAATGTGCAACAAATTTCCAGTTTATATAGTTCAAATGAGGACCTCATATGTTCTCCTCAAGTCAAACGTCCATCTAGAAGACCAAGCAAAAAGAGGATCCTGTCATGCTTAAAGAATAAGAAGACAGTACGATGTTCTCGTTGTGAGGCATGAGTCACAATTCAAGGGCATGTACAAATCCAATACCTAGTTGAGTTCGAGTTTTTATTTGTTTTTGCACTTTTAATTCTATTTTTCGTTTGAATATTTCTAGATATTTTGTAACAACTACTTATGAACTTTGTTAGTTTTCATTATGTTTATTATATATATGTACTTCATATTCTCTCGCCTTTTTATATTTGAATAATAATTACACTGTAATTATCAAGTCGTAATGTCTGTATATTTTTTTTGTGTCAATATATTGCTTTCTAAATTTAGCTTTCTCATTCAATTTTTGTGTTTTGCTTACTGTGATTACAAGTAATAACAATTCCTTGTTCAATCTTGTTTTATCATGCCCTTTGTTTTTCAGTTGATACTGGCATTTTTGACAATTTCATAGATGCATTTTATTTCTTTTTTTCGATTTTGCCATTTTTACAATTATAAATTTTTTTGCTATTTATCCAAAGTAAATCTTAATATTTGCTATTTATTAGTCGACCCAAAATGTTATTCTTTTAGTTGACCCAAATTGGGGAGACATGATAAGCCCAATACTATTTTAGTTTGGAACAGACAAAAATATGGGCCTTAAAGCCCAAACAGGAATCCAACCAATTCCTATGTGATAAGAGAAACTTTAAATTTACCCCTTTAAATACATCGTTAATAACTTAATAAAAATAAGTTTATTTTCCCCTTAAAAAGTTTTAATTTAAGCATCAAAGTATTTGTGATAAACATCACGTTAGTTTATTATTTTTTTCTTCCCAAAATAAAAATTCAAATGACACGTGAAGGTCACCTTCCTTTGACCGGATTATGCCATCGACAACCTTTGATTATTTATATCTTCATTTTTTCTCGCTTTCTTCACATATATATTTAATTTTTTTTTTTCATTATTTTCTTTCTTTGCTCACTCTTCATAATAATAAGCAGAAGTAATAAAATAAAAATTGGGTTTGATAGAAATAAAAAAAAAAAAAAAAGAAAAAAGAAGAAACTCCCTATATTTTCTATAATTTAATTGCTTTCTTGGAATCTTGATGAGACCAGAGAATTAGATACTATAAATAATTATTGTGTAAAAAAAATTCTCTTTTCCATGATATAATATTTTCATTTATTTTCAATCCTCTCACCTTTTTTTTTCTTGTAACAATAGCCTGCGAAAAAGACTCGAACGTAAAAGATACAATGTCTAAACCAATAATGTAAAAGAATATTTTTATCCATTTTAAAAAAAAAAGAAAATTAGAAAGATAAATTAGAATTTCATGGCTTAATTAATTTCCCTTTTAAATTTATATACGTCAACTCATTAAATACCAAGTTAGCTTTGTATTAGTTGTATTTAACATCTACAACAAATATCAATTATATCCTTCAACTTTAGAAATCGTATTTCATATATCAATTTAAACTCTAAACTTCTATAATTGTATCCAAATAAAATATAATGGAAGATTTAAGTTGATATTTACTCTAACATTCTACTTACGAAACGAGGATACGAAGATAAGAGATATTTCAATTTGTGAAAATAGAAGAGAATAAATTGAAATGTTTTTGAATAAGAAGGAGTAAAATAGGAAAGTTATATATAAATATATAAATATATATTTGGGTTATTAATTATGTAATGTAATATTATGAAAATTAGCGATTGAGAGTGTTGATTGAAGCCACACATGTCAAAAATGTGTTGTTTAGAAATGCCCACGGAATAAATCTCTTTTTTTTTTTTTTTTTTTTTTTTTTTTGCAAAGGAATAAATAAAAATTCTTAGCTTAATTAAAAGTTATAATATGCTCTCACATGTACACATCAATCAACCCCTATATTTTGAAGATAAATATCCATGAAAAATAAAAATAATAAAAAAGAAAAAGTTATTATTATTATTATTTGTGGAAAATTAAAAGAAAGATGATATTTATCCATAAAGTTTTATTATCTTAGAATGAATGAGAAGAATAAGGGCTTCCTACGCCTGCCACCTGCCTCAAAGCATTTAATATTATTCTTCCTTAATTATCTTCTAATTTTTGTGTTTATCACACCATTCATATCATATAAACTCTGAGATTGTTTTTAGAAGAGTCTAAAAAGTAGTAAATAATTGATTTTTTAAAATTTATTGAATGAATAACCTAAGTGATTTTAGGGGATTTAACGATAATTTGTTTTACGAAACACACAAAAAGGTTAAGATTCTCTATTAATTACTTTTTTTTTTTTTTTTTTTAATCTCAAACTTAGATTAATTGTCCTCTCTTATCATATTAAAATGAACTTTTAAAGTTAATTTAACTTCTTAGGACTTATTATAGTGTATGATTATACATAGACAAATGAATTGTTTTATATATAAAAAAGTAAATGTTCCATAAAAGGACCCCTAACAATTCAATGATTTAACTTTTGTAGATATTCTCTAGGGTAAGAATTTTTTTAATTTAGTTTATATATCCAAACATTACTCAATAGTTAAAGAGAAGTAATAATAATCAAATCATAAAGAAGAGCATAATTTATGTATGGTTTAGATGTGGTCCTCACGATGAAGTATTGAATATTTTAATCGGAGTTTTGTCATGAACGATAAAGTTACTCTTGTCGTTAATCAAAAGAAAGTTCTGATTAGAATCACAGTGATGAAGATCACAAATGGAATCAACAAATACATGAACCTTATTCATGTATCAAGCTTTCTAAATCACGAGATTCCTATAGATAAGGATATTAATTACTATCTTAAAATGTTTTTATGGCATTTTCTTGAAGGTTATGGTTCAATTTGTCACCTTTCAAATATATAGTTGATAAAAAAACACAATAAATGTAATATGTTTACGTCGTCAATCAACCATTTTCATACAATTCTCAAATAATCATAAAAAGTACTCGAGTACATTCTTTGATGCATCCATCTTTGTACAACTCATTCAAGTGTCCAATCACAAATGCCTCCATATTTAGTAATATTTCATAACTAGATTTTAACACACTTTTGAGACATTTTTGTCCTTTTTTATATTCTCTCATCTTTTATTTTCATAATATTTTAAAATAGTGACAACAAAATTTATCCAAACACAATTTTATATCATAATTAATTAATATACAATTGTTTAAAATAAACAAATAACTAAAAGTTAGAGCATAACCAAATGGAAATTAATATGAAAGTATGTATTACTTAGATAACATCATGCATTTTGTTTGAATAAATTAAAACAGAGATATTTTTGTTACTTTTTATATATTATTAATTAGGATATGTTTTTTTATTTATCATTCTTAATACAAACTTAAAGCTTTATAATTAGTGGAGAATTGTATATTAGTTAGAACCTTTTAATTGATTTTGATCTTTAGGCAACTTTTTAATTAATTACCCCCTTTTTTTTAATTGAATATTATTTGTCTCATTTATACAGGTGTTACCATCCTCTCACAAATGGATATTAGGTTTTGCCCTATAAAAAGCATTACTAAAATTAATTAATAAATAAATTATTGATATTAGTTTAATTTATTAAAATAAAAATAGGCATTTTATTATGTGTCAATTAAACATTTTGCAGCTGTTGTTAGTGGGTAACAAAAAGATCCCAAAAAAGAAAGAAAAAAAAAAGTATATGAATCTATTGGATGCTCCAATCCTAATTAACAATAATTAGAAGAATATCTTGGAACCCTAATTTTGTACTTTTATCTTTTTAATTAAATTATCTTTCACTGAATTTAAACCCAAAAAAATTTATTAGCTTTCATAAACAGATTGGGCAGTAGGGTTTCCATTTGGGTCCCAAAGGCTAATTGGGATTAATTACATAATCATTTTCCCTATAATTTTTTGTTTAATCATTCCTTTTTTTTTTTAACCTAACTTTTAATTTAATGCTTTTGCTTTTGGTCCAAAAGCATGCAAAAGGGGGGATTCATAGAAAATAAAATATTTGTGATTTTTTCTTTCTATAGAAAAATTGCAAGAGAAGGCCTTTTTGTAATAAACCTAATCATAATTAATTAGTATATATCCCAACCAAAACTAATTTTCTAAATTAAAGTGTGACAATCCTCAAGTTAACATCAATCTAAAAGTTAAAATAAAAAATATTTTTTTTTCACAATTAAATTAATTAAATTATTGGTAGTTGGGTTTTTGTTGCTGTCAACTTTAACTATATCTATAATCCAACATATGTATATATATTACAATATATGTGGTCATTATTATCACTAATGAGTTCAAGTAACCCTTTGATTGGAACATATATTTGCAAGTGGTTGAATTTAAATTTTGTTATAATTGTAATTTTTTTTACACTATATTATATATTTACTAAATTTTGGATTTATTATTATATTTGTAAATGACACTCTCGTTTTTTTTAAACAAATTCTAAAAAATTATTCTAAAAAACTTACTTAAACATGAGGACTATTTCAAAAAACGAAACTACAACCTTTGTTGATGAGTTTGATCTTTTTATCATCGAGACACATTTTTCTTTTTGTCCCCGAAATTATAATTATGTTACTTACGATTTAACTTGTCATGCACGAAAAACTTGTTTCTCTAATCTTTATTGTGACTTCATGAATTAAAAATAAAGACAGTATTTTGATTCTAAATAGTGATTATTTTAAATCGCATGGGACTAGATCCCCCATGTGGCCCATTTTGGTGGTAAGCTTTCGACTTAATTAATTTGTAATATCAAAATTAATCATAAATTAATAGGACATTAGTGGGAATATATATGATTTTCTTTTTTCTTTTTCTTTTTTTAAGAAACCAAAGCTTACTTCATTGTGTTCATTAATGTAGCTTATAAGATAAAGAGACAGCTATACACACAAAATACTTGAAACCACATCTTGTTAGTGGGACAAGTGTTGAGTTTTGAAACAAATCTAAATTTTTTTAAATATAAAATTTAAGAATTAAATAAAAATAATTTAGAAACTTAAATATTAAAACCCAAATTAAGTATAAGATATAATTTATTTATTTATTATATATTGATTCCTACCTTCATAAGTAATATATGGATGAAGATCAAAATTAAATTAAAATGATTATGGTTGATACGTGATGGATTGATTAAAAAGTTTAAGTTAATAAATAAAGACAAAAGTAATATTATATCATTCAATAGAATAACTATTTTAAATCATCTATTAAATAAAAAATTTAAACGAGTGGATAGAGATAAATTTAATATTATATTTATGAATATTGAGAATGGATGCAAAACTGAATTTGTGCCACATATGATGGAAGGGATATATTCCATTGTGGGTGTCATTATCAAAAATATGATAGAGAGAAAAAAAAAATGGATGTCACTAAACCCAACATGTAATCTATTGTGCTGAAATGATGCTGTCCAGCTGAATAACCAATTCATCATTTTATATATATATATAATATTAAATGAAGGGACAGGTAAGTTACCAACTTCTATAGTTTTTACTATTTTGTTGTATAAATTCAAATAAGTGAATAAATGCTAAAATAGAAACATCATAGTTATAGTAATAACTAATCAATTGAATTTCATGACAAAGACATGAATATTAAAGTGGTGTCTTTATGTTGAATGCAATCAATTTTGTATTTTGTGACCTAATTAATTAATAGGAGTGGATTAACTTTGTTTTGAGGAGAATGAAAATAGACTACTCATCATTTATCTTTAAGATTCGAGTTTTTTTTTTTTAATAAAAATTTATTAGAATAATTATAATTAAGGATAATAATCAAGTCTACAGTAACATTTTTTAAAAACTGTAATTATAATAAAGTCTATCAGCAATCGACATTTATCGTCGATAGACCAATATTTGCAATATGGTCTATCAATCTTATCATTGATAGACTCTGACAGATTTTGCTATATATATTTTGTAACTTTTATAAAATATTATTATATATGTTAATGCTTTATGAATCTAATTATTATATTTACAACAGTTTTAATTTATTAGTTAGCACTCCACCTCCTTTCAATTTTTTTTTTTTTTAAGAACAAAAAACTTACTTTTGTTGATTTTTTGAGGGAATGACATTTTTAAGAAAAATATATATTTTTTGTTTTTATTTGTAAAAGTATATTGTTATAATTAAAATAAATAACGAGCAAGAATTATACAAAACTATTTGTAATGAAATTTAATTTGGCATATAAAAAAATGGTTTATTGATTTTTTAAAAAATGTGAAAAAAAATCAAGAGGAAAAACTATTTATTAGTCTTTATTTTTCAGTGCTTTAAGAAGTGAAATGGTTATGAAAATAATGGGGTTTTGATTGAAAATATCCATAAATGGTTTTAAAAATCCTAAAAACAAAAGTCCTTTTTCAAATTTCTATGAAATTGCGTTTAAAAACAAGAAAAAAATAGATTAAAAAAGACATTATGCATTATCAGACATTTCCTTGTAAAAGATTAAATTACAAAATTATATCTTAATATATAAAAATTATAATTTTTTTATTACAACAATTACAAGTTAAAGAAATAAAAACCTTTAACTTCTACGGACGAAAAGTCAAATTGATACAACACAGTCAAACTTATTTTGACACGTAAAATTATGTCAAATTATAATTATTAGAGAATAATAAAAGAGATAATATCAAAGGTATACTCTCAAAATAAATAAATAAATAAAACAAAAACAAAAACATGTGATCAACCTCAAGTAACAAAAAATAATAAGTAAATAAATAAAGTTGTGGATGAGGAGAGGGAGGTGAGAGTAAGGAGAAAAATTAATTAGAGAGAGAGAGATGGAGGGTAGGAGAGAGAATAAAAAATCACTAGGTTTTTGTTTTTTTTAATATTTGTTCATTTTAAAAATTAACTAAATAAATATTTTTAATGAAAATAGATTTGAGTATTAATCACTGAAGATAACATTATAGAAAGAAAAAAATACACAAAAACTAATAATAAAGATGGTAAAATAAGATAGCTGACAAATTTATGAATCAGAGATAATAGTTCGTTTTGTTTGAAAATTTCAAAGTTTGTATTTCCAATCTTAAATTTTTATAGTTCATTCAAGCTTTCTGTTGAGAGTAAGAGACATTTTCAAATATAATAAAATAAATCAAAATATTTACTAAATGTAACAAAATTTTAGAAAAATTACTTTTAATCATATTTTGTATGATAGAGATATGAGAAAATACGTAGATGAGATGCACCAAGTATTTTTCTTGAATATAATATCTCAATTATTCGTAATAAGTACAAGTAAACAGAAAAACAACAAAAATGGTAAATGTAGTTAATTATAGTAACCATAATTACTAAATAGATGTTCACATGGCTGTTAATGGCAAATTTTAAAAGGGAATCATATAAAAAGAAACAAAAAACAAAAAAAAAAAAACAAAAAACAAAAAAACAAACTGTTTGTTTTTATCCAGAGAATTGATAAGCATTGTCATAAATCCTGGTTTGAAATACTTATCCTACATTTGAAATAGGGTCAAAACTTAGTGTGAAACAAAGAATGAACCGTTTTCATTGACTATTATATATTTATTGGAAAAAAAAATGGAAACCTTTATTTTTAAAAATTTGTGGTTGTTATAAAACAAATATATGCAATTATATATCGTAAATATTATTTCAAAATTCTCATTTTATAACAATATTTTCTATTTTCCTCTCGTCCATTCTCCATAATAGGATTATCATAACCAACTCAATATGGTCCAACCATAAAATTAATTATTAGTGTTGTAAAGGTTATGTGTAGTAATTATGTATAAGAATTATTTAATGTAGTTATATATAAATTGAAAATAGAAGAATAAAATAAGTGGAAAATTTTGAAATTAAAGTGATAGAGCAGAAATTGGAGATAGAAAAAAAAAAAAAATGTGTTGTTTGGTTTCTTCACTCAACCACCCACTCTCAATTCCCACAAACAATAGTGAAAGTGAAAGTGATTGAGGCCCAACCTCCACAACTAATTTCCATATTATTTCAAACCATGCATCTCTACTTTTTTTTTTTTTTAATAAAAAAAATTAATTAATCTATTCTTTTTTATGAACTAACAACATCTACCCGTGATATTTGGGTATATTTGTAAATATTTTTGTTCATTTTGTTATATTTAAAAATATATATATATTTTTTTTTTATAAAAAACCTATCATTCAATTTTCTTTCTTTTAGGCTTCTTACCATTTATTCCTATTAAATACAATTATATAGAGAAATTGTCAAAAATGATAAAATATTTACTATTTATTAAAAAATTGTGGTGTGGGTTTTTACCAAATATATATATATATATATATATTATTCATAAAAGGCCAATTAAATGTCATCTTTGAATTTTACTTCTTTTTTTCTTTTTTTGCATTTATACCTATTAAATATCTCAAATTTTTGACGTTCTTACCAATTAAGTAGTGTGTACGTTGATTGGCCGAAATTATTTATATTATTCTAATTTGAATTTTATTTGTTTTATATGTGTTAATGTAAGAAAAATGAGATATGTGTGTTATTGACTTTAATCGGAAGTCACTATTCTAACTTCTCCCATGAACTATTATTTTTATTTATTTATTCTTTTTTGTAAAGAAAGGAAAGGTTGATTCACATTTGGTATTTAATAATAAAAAAAAAGATATATGTTTAAAATATTATATATTAAAAACCACCTACTCAACCAAGTTTTTCATTTGACCAAAATCAGTATAGCTCAATTAGAGATGTGCAGTATGGGGTGGTAGTGAAGATGGTTTCTCAGTTTCCATTCTTGCTTCTCATTTCATTCTCTGTTTTTGTGTAATTCTCTATATGGATGGGATGGAGAACCCCACTAAAAATTTATGGGGATCAGGTTCACTCTGTAAATTTGTTTAAAAAATAATTAACTTAAATAAATAAAAAAGTAATTAGTTTGTTTAATTTATCACTAATTTTTTTTATATGTTTGTACTGTTTGAACAATTTGATTCCAAGAAAAAAAAATGAATCAAATTTTTAAAAAGAAGTAAATAATACTTTTGACATTTTAAGAGTGGTGATTAAAGTAATTTAATTGATTTCAAAATGAGTTAAAGGTTGAAGTAAGGTAATTAGGTAATTTTTTAATAATTACCTTTGAAATTGGTTAAAGTATATGTATTTAAATAGATTAAGATTAGGCATGAACCATGTCATTTTCCATAAATTGATTAAATGAAAAGGGAAAATAAATAAATAAATAATAATAAATAGTGTGATTGTGACATGTTGGAAAAGAAAAAGAAGTAAGAACAGTGACATTGGGGGTGACATCCAAATTCTTCTCAACATTTAAATATTAAAAAATAAAATAAAAAATAAAAAAAAATAAATGAAAAGAAGAAAAGGAAAAGTCATTCTCATCTAAACTAATAATATCCACTCTTCTCTTAGCTGGGAACTCCCAACCATCTAATACTTTGTCATTTTCATTCATTTTTTAATCTTTTTCTTTTTCTTAATTATTTAACCTTAATCTAATTATCACTCATTTATTATTATTATTTTTCTATTTTCTATATAAATTTTCACAATACCTATTACATATTACAACCATTTTATTTTTAAAATAAAACATATTGTCCTAGGAGAAAATGAAACCCAAACTTTATATTTATATATGCATACAAGAATAATTAAAATAAATATATACATATATATATATATATATATTTAAAAAAAAAAAAAAACAATAATGAGGCTTGACTGAATGAAACTAAACTAAGAGAGATCCGGTTCCAGAATCTAATCCTCTTCTTCATCTTCTTCTTCTTCATTCAAATTTATTTATATCTAAACCAATTATGTGTTCTTAGTTACAAATTCCCTCTTCTCCAATTTCCCAATTTCCCTTTCCCCTAATCATGGAGATCGAAAACACGTCGCAGCCGGATCGCCTCAACCGCCTAAACTCCGCTGTCGCCCATACCTGGATCGGAAAGCGCTTCAAATTAACCGAAAGAAACTCCAACTTCACCACCGAGCTCCGCGCCGGCACCGCCACTTTCTTAACCATGGCCTATATCTTAGCCGTCAACGCCTCCATCCTCGCCGACTCTGGCGCCACCTGTTCTCAATCCGATTGTGTCCCTCTTTGTTCCAACCCTTCTATTTCACTCTCCAACTGTACCGGGTCGAATCTCCGCATAATCCAACCCGACAAATCCTGCATGTTCGACCCGGTCAATCCCGGCTACGCCGATTGCCTCGATCAAGTCCGTCGAGACTTGATTGTAGCGACTATTGCTTCGTCCTTAATCGGCTGCGTTATAATGGGCGTTTTCGCAAACCTTCCTCTGGCTTTAGCGCCGGGAATGGGAACTAACGCTTATTTCGCTTACACCGTCGTTGGATTCCACGGCTCCGGCAATATATCTTACCAGAGCGCCTTAACCGCCGTTTTCATGGAGGGGTTAATCTTTTTACTGATTTCCGCAATTGGGTTTCGTGCAAAATTAGCGAAATTAATCCCAAAGCCAGTCCGAATCAGTTCCTCTGCGGGAATTGGTCTGTTTTTAGCGTTCATTGGATTACAGAGCAGTCAAGGAATTGGTCTAATCGCCTTCAACCCATCAACATTAGTAACAATTGGAGGGTGTCCAGAATCTTCCCGAGTGTCAGTAGCGCCGGTGATGAGTTACCTGAACGGAACGATGAGTATAATGGCCGGAGGAACAGCTTCAGACGGAATCCTCTGTTTGAATGGACGAATGGAAAGTCCAAGGATGTGGCTGGGAATAGTTGGATTCGTCATAATTGCTTATTGTTTGGTGAAAAACATAAAAGGGGCTATGATTTACGGGATTATATTCGTGACGGCGGTTTCGTGGATTCCGAGAACGAGTGTTACGGCGTTTTCAGAAACGGCGTCAGGGGAAGCAGCGTATAAGTACTTTAAGAAAGTTGTGGATATACACACAATTAAAAGCACAGCAGGAGCACTTAGCTTTAAAGATTTGGGGAAACCTTACTTTTGGGAAGCTATGATCACTTTCTTATACGTGGATATTTTGGATACTACGGGAACCCTTTATTCAATGGCAAGATTTGCTGGTTTTATCGATGAAAATGGGGATTTCGAGGGTCAATATTTTGCTTTTATGTCAGATGCAACCGCCATTGTTGTCGGGTCTTTGCTAGGGACTTCGCCGGTGACGGCGTTTATTGAGTCGTCAACGGGGATAAGGGAAGGAGGGAGAACGGGGTTGACGGCTTTGACGGTGGCGGTTTATTTTTTATTAGCGTTTTTCTTTACGCCGTTGTTGGCGTCGATACCGGCGTGGGCGGTGGGGCCGCCGTTGATACTGGTGGGAGTATTGATGATGAAGGCGGTTGTAGAGATTGAATGGAATGATATGAGGCAGGCGATTCCAGCCTTCATAACGTTAATTTTAATGCCGTTGACATATTCAATAGCATATGGTTTGATTGGTGGGATAGGGACTTACGTGGTGTTGCATGTATGGGATTGGAGCTTAGCTGGTTTCCAAAAATGTGGACTTTTGAAGTTGAAGGATGATGAGGTCAGCGGATCTAACGGGCAGCTCGTGGTTGAAGAAGATCCTGCCCGAAAATCCCTACACAACCAAGTATAGTATTATATTATATTATTAGTTAGTATACACTATTTTTTCATGATTATAATAATTTTTTAAAACATTTAAATCATTAATTTGTAATTCATGTAACTATAGCTTAGTTTACCTACAATTGGTTTGGAGAGCACAAAGGGTTTGACTTTTTATGTAATAAATAGAAAGGTCAACTACATGTATCTCCATTTTCTTAGTTTTCAATTTTAAGTCTTTTGACTCTTAATTTTCCATAGTGTTTGCTAACATGTAACTTTATAATTAACTCTCTCCATTTTTTAAATTTCAAAAACTACGATTTATGGATAAAAAAGTGCGACTAAAATAAAACAAAGTTGTAATTTGAAAAAAAAAAAAAAAAAAAAATTGTATGAATGAAGGGGAATAAAGAAAAAGATGATACTTGTGATGTGGTTGTGTGGAGTGAAGATTCTGGAAGGAACAAGATGGAGGGATTGCCACCAAAGCCATGAGGGTGATGCTTCCTTCTCTTCACTTTCATGTGACCTCAACACCCACAAGCTACGCCACGTTTCACGGTATTTTATAATATGGTACTCTTTTAATCGTTGATTACAGTTTTGACATGAACCTCATGTTATCTAATGTGGAGATTCTGTGTTGAAACTCCTCCAAATCATATTATCTTTTCAATTAATATTGATTTTCTTTTATTAAGTTTTCTACATATTTCAAGCTTGTAAGTGAAGAAGAAGAAGATATAATATTAAATTTTCCTTCACTCGTTTGCTTAAACTTTTAGGTCAATCGATATTTTAACATTGTATCAAAACCAATAAAGTAAAAAGAAAAAAAAAAGGGATCAGATTCAAGAATGATGGAAGGGCAGGATGAAGATTCTACATTCTAAAATCTAAGAGTTCTTATAATTTTCTAAACATATACAGACTACTCCGCTCATTGTAAAGTGATTTACCTCATGTTATCTAATACCCATGTTTCATCTTTTCATTACTACTTCTTTTTACCCTAAAATTATTTAAGAACATCAACCATATATATAGAGATTTTATTATTTTAAATAACAAAACTTATGAAATATTTACAAATAGAGCAAAATATCACAATCCATTTGTGATAGACCCTATATATATATATATAAACAAACCATAAGTTTGACTTAAAAACCCCTGTAAAAGAGAATCAATCCAAGGGAGGGAGATGAGCAGCACATATTCTTGCATCTGATCAAGGTTTTTGAACTGACACGAAATGATGAGGCATGTATGAATCTTTCTATTCCAATTTTGTAATCACAACCAAAGAAGAAGAAAGAAGAAAGGAAAAAAAAAAAGACCAATTTTGGAGGTTATTGAGGCATCAGAGACAAGACAAGACATGGTCCACAACACAAACTCAGAGGCTCTTTGTAATAACTGGGACACGTCTTCAGGTTCTTTGTCTCATGAAATGACACCATTACATTACATTAGTGTGTGGTTCCATACTTCCTAACACTCATTCTAAAGATCCTACCCTCCCCCTCCTATTATTGTTGATGCTATCTATCACCTTTGCCTTTGCTTTTCCATTTGTTCTCTCTCTCTCTCCTTTTCTAGCATATTTTCACAACACATAACCTAAAGGAGTAAACATGAAGCTACCTACCTACACCTCTCGCTCCCACTCTTTAACATTTAATACAAATCTCAACCATTTTAGTCAATCAGTTGACTGATGTTATCCACACCTTCACCTCTCAACCATCGGTCTTGTCAAGTCAAACTTTATCCAAACTATGCCACAAGTTGCACGATATTTTAGGACAGTTCTTGTGTACAATCTCAAAACTATACAGATCAAGTCTTGAAGTTACTTCAGCACCATAGAAAATCCAATGGTTCATTCAGTATCCAAGGCAAATGTTTTATAAACACTTTTCTATAATTAAATCCCCAAAAGGAAAATTATCAATTACAAGTGGTTTTGGGCAGTACCCGCTAAAGTATGGCAGTGGCAGATTTTTGTGTTGTTGAATTTGGTGGGGTAAGTTCCAACACATACTAGTGACAAAAGTTTAAATCTTGAACTAGATGTGGGAATTGGTTTTCTTCTGCTTGGAAGTTGGGACTCCGCTCAAGTCCACTTGTTTACAAAACATCAGACGCTGGCTAATTGTTCCGTGCGGTTTGGTGCAATCCTGACCATGTGATTTACGGACGCGCAATGGTGCAATACCATACAACAAAATCTAAGCCTCCCATCAGCAGCCAAGTGTGTTGTACAGGATACCTCATGTGAGCCTCTCCCTTCTCAGCCTTTCTAGTTCCTTGACCATCTGCCAATGTTCCAATGACAGGGAGGTTTCTCCATAACTCGCACATAACAGGCGACCTATAGTTAGCAATCTGAAAAAAATTACAGAGGTTAAGAATACTAATAGTAGGTAATGACAGAATCAGAAATGAACACTTTGCAAGTAATCATGTACTACTTGCCTGCTTAAGTCCTGGCTGCCTAAGTTCCTATCAGCCTGCTTTGTTGCCACCAAGTCATTTTCTACAACCTGGCACATAATAGAACCCAAAATAATGAATTTTAAGCGCAAGAAAAAACTGGCAGCTTGACATGCTCGCTTTCAAGAATCAAGTAAATCTAATAGGTACCTGCTGCATTTCTGACTCAATGGAATGTGGCAATGACCTAACATTAGATAAGTACCACCTCCACGCGTCTAGTGCATTCAAATCAGTAATTGCGGTTGAACCTACGGCTGAAGGTTGGAAAGGCACAACCAAATCAGCTGGCAAAATGTTTGATTTACCCTCCGACAAAATTAGCAATTGGACATCGGTTGTCATATCCATTTTGTAGTATTTGAAATCATATTCGACCTGTAGGAGAATATTCTTTATTTAATCAATACAAGGACGAAGAACCAGTAACTCAACCAAAAATATAGAAGATATTTCATCAACGAGACCTTTTGCAACTCCATTAGATTTTTCAGCAACCTTGCATTTTCAACCCCAAGCGAACTTAGTGTTCCTACTTCTAGTTGAGTTTCATCGACCATCAAATGTGACCCTTCTGCCAGCTGAAGGACACCAGGAACCAGTCTGTAATTTGTCAGGATATCACATCAATTATTTCAATTTGGATGAAAGCAGAGAAGCATTAACCAACAACTCACATCATTATGTAAGACTAAAAGTTAGAAAAAATATTAGGATAAGTGATAAGATTAGTAGTAAGGAGTATTCTAGTAACTAGGCATTAAGTTTGTTAGGTCTTTTGGGTTATAAATAGTAGGAGAGAGTATGGTGAGAGGTGTGAAGAACTTGGGAGAGTCTAGCACTCTCAAAAGTTAGGTTATCTTGTTACTTTTATTATCATATTATAGGATGTTTTCATATATTTAGATCTTTCATTGTTCTTGAGTTTTCTGTGTGTTCCTTTAGGATACCCTAACACATTATTGTTGTGAAAGAGAAAATCTTTCACCATTAAGTTACCTGTTTATCTCATAATCCTTCTTTGGTGCCAGTGAGGCAGTATTTAAATATTCCACTGTGAGAGGTATATATTCCGTAAATGGAAGAAGGTTCTTGACAGTAAGCCTAAGCTGATTGCCAAAAATTGACATACTTTCTCTGTTAAAACCTGTAAGGTTTAGTGAAAGTTTCCCCACTGCCATGGAATCCACCCTAGCATGCACCTATTCAAGAAAATTGTCGATTAAAACTTGAAGTCATACATGATAACAGAGTGCTCAAATTATAGCACCAAGAATAACAAATGATAGAATTAGATGATAGTAACGAAGAATTAAAAGAAAATGCCCTTACTAAAAATAAAAATAATGATGAATAAATAAATAAAACACCAAAAGCTATGTCCGTGGAAATAAGCCTAACCTTGGACAGAAGATGCAACAACAAAAATTGGGCTGCAACTCCATCATTGCCAAGAGCAATTGTCAGGTGATTCAGTAGAGCTATACGTATCTTTTTAATTCGATGGGTTGAGGGCTGTTACATAAGAATATAAAATTATATACTTAGCGGCACACAATGAAAAACCAGAAAAAAGCTAAAGTAGTGACAGAATAAAAGAAATCAAGTGAATACAATAAAACATCACTTGTAGTGATAGTCTTATAGAGTACCTCTAACACATTGCAAGTGTGGAGAAAGTCATGGACACCAAGTTTCCTGTGAATAACACAATGGAGGCGTGGTACCTATACCAAAATTGGAAATTGATGCTATATCAATTGACCTAGAATGATTTAAAAGTTGTTTAGCCTTAGCTTACTCGAGTCTTACATAATTCTGAAAAACTAATGCTATGATTTGTAGAACTCATAAAACTATTATGCACCTTATATTTTAAAGAGCAGTGTTATGTGTCATGTGCTATACCAGTTATATTCTGAATGATATCAGCTAACAGTCACTTCTGGTGGAAGTCCACTAGATAAAAGAAAATGATGAAAGAGTTCAAAATGCATCAATACCATGTCGGGAGGAAATTGAACCGATAAGTCCTCACTTAAACCATTTGAAAACTCATCATAGTCATCCTTGTCAACTTTTTGCTCTGTGCCCAGGGTAATAACACCAATAAACTCAAAAACATCATTCAACTTTAACTCAGACTCCGCAGTATCATAAATCTGCAAGAAACATAGATATTCTGAAAATTAAGAAACACTTCTAACCCACAACACAATTTAAAATAACAAATTATAAACCAACCTGACTCAGGATATTGTTTGGGTTCTTACCTTAACTATACAAGGAAGAAAATCCCTTGCAGTACTACAAGCAGTGCTTAGACTAGAAGTAGCCACAGTTGAAATATTCTGAGAGTATGCAGAAAGTTGCTCGTCTTTCTATGAAATGAAAGAGATTGAAAGAGAATAGTAAGTCAAATTAGAATGAAACGAGAGAGGTACAGTTGCATAGATGAAACAATCTACATGATCGTACCCAACAAGTAACAGAAAAAAAATGCTCACCAGCTTTTTTCCACAGGAAGAATTTTGAAGCTCATCACTTGGAGCCTGTGATTTAAATGGAATGTCAGAAAACCAGCGGCTACTGTTCCTTTTATTATAAATAGAGAAATAAAGCAATGCCAAGTAAAAAAGCTACGAGTGATGACATAATTCCTTTTATTATAAACATTCACCCAACAGACCAAAAAAAAAAAAAAGCTACGAGTGATGACACCTAAAGTCTACTAAATACCAAAAATCCATGAAAAATTCTCTACGAAAACCCAATGCCAAGTAATATCTCTGTCCTCATCTTTTGGGACCATGCAGACCTTCTCAGAGGTTATATAACTAGGATGGAAATACCAACTAGAGACCTTTCCATAAGTAACTAGAATTATTCAATCCTGCCAAATGTCAGAAATCTCAGTATGCTAACTCCATACAGCTCCACGCAGGGACATATGCAAGAATTAAATTTTGGGTAGAGAAAGGGATGAGGCAAAACTTTTATGCAAACTCAATCATGTCACATGAATAAATAAATTGTTAAACAGTCGGTGAAATCAAGGATGAAAATGAACAGCCCAAAGTTAAAATAAAACAAGAGCAAGTCATAGAGGAAAAGTTACAAGAATGTCCATATGATCAACAGCATTTTCATCCATTCTGCAACGCTTTTGTCTGTTTTCAGATGTCCCCTCAGCACTATTATTGATCTCTCTTAAACGTGAGGATTCAGTCCAAGAATTTTGACCTGGAACCTAAATGATAAAGAAAGTACTCAAGAATAAACCATCAAGCATAACCGAGTTTGATCGATAAACGCTCAAATTCAAAGGTCGAAAACTTTGCAGTAACAGCTAACCAAATAGGGAGTTTTACAGAAAACTCACAGGCACACAGTACAGCACACGGCGTTCCCAAATGCGCATATCTGGTGAAAATCCAGTAGGACATTGAGACGAATCCATAAACTTGGTAGTTTTCCAAGTAGAGCCATCCTTCATAATTCCAGAGAGAGTCTTACCACACATGAAAACAGCAAAGCATCATCTTAAACAGGTAAACGAAATTACCTTGTAAGCGCCAACATAGAACTCATTTCCCAGCATGTCTTGAATCATTCCCCGGAACCGAACAAGAGTGTTGGGCTGAACCCATTTAACGCTAGAAGCGTTAAGAATCGGAACCTACAAAAAGCTATCATCAAATGACTGATTCGAAAAGCTAGTAGAACCAAACCCGTCATTCTAACCAAAATTTCTCCGAAGATATTCACTATGAAACAGGGAAATTGGTTATTAACTAGTTCCAACTGATAAACACCCACACAAAAGGGCATCTGTATGAATAGATACTCAAATAGAAAAAGAAATAAACTACCCATCAATTCCTTAGGGGAAAAGTACTTAATTGCTTCAAGTACTAAAGAAATTTCCTTACAGAGAACAGAAATAAGTTGAATTAGGAAGTGATTGAACCTTAGATAGACCATTTTGGTCGAAAAGGAAGTGTTGAAATGGTTCGAGGGCGCCCCAGTCTTTGCCATCGAAAGACGCAGGGTTTGAACCCGATGATATGGCCTTCTCGAAGGTTGATCTGACAGCGCCAAGAGGATTAACGAGGAAATCGTAGGGTAATCCAACCATGGCTGCGTTTTCTCTCAAAATCTCAATATCTCTCTTGTTCATCGTTGATTTGGCGCCCTAAATACAATGAAGAATGTACAGACATTTCCCGCCAAATCGAGCACCATGTTCTTCCTGGTTCCCGCCATTTTTGTCGTCCTTTTAATTGCAATTTGGGTCTAGGGTTTAACTTGGGCCTTGCCTTTAACAAATATTGGGCCACCAACTCCCAACTTTTAGCCCAAAAGCTAGCGGTTGAAGAATGCAACCCCCCCCCCCCCCCCCCTCCCCCCGAAAAGACAATTTTGAGAAATTGCAATGTTTCTCCCATAAATTAATCAAAATCTGACTCAATATTACACCATTAAAAATTTTCAATATTTACGAATCTGTCTCATACCAAATAATTAAGAAATTTGAAAAAAAAAAACATACAAAATTCTGACGCCCAACCTTCAAAATTAAAGTTCCAACGGCTTCATAAGCTTCTAAACTAGCAAAATGTTGGATCCAGAATAGCTAGTAGCACCAAACAGCGAGCTACAAAATTACAAAAGCAGGTACACCTAACAAAAATAACATTCATCGAACTTGCGAGATCTATTAGCTTTATGAGTTTCAACCTTATCATATGTTTCAAGGATAGTGCACCTTCATATACTGGCAATTTTAATATTTTAAAGTGTCCATGTCATAGAGTTCGAAGAGACGACTTCATCACATTTTGAACGCATAAATTGGACATCAAACGAAGAAGTTGTAGCAAAAACAAGATTTCAAAAAAACAAAACAAAAAAAAATCTATGTAATTGATCACGTGTCCGATCAACTCTAAGATGATGTGTCACAAATTGTTGAAGAGAGATGAAAAAAAAAAAAAAAAAGAAGAAAAGTAGAAATGTGGAATTACTCACAATCAAATGAAATTGCAACATGTGACATCCCAAATTTTTTGAATAAAAAAAAAGGAAGATGAAGAAAAAATAATACGATTTCCTTCCAAATTATCATTTTCAATTTTTTTCTTCCTAAATTTAAACTCTACCATTTAATCTCTTCAATTATTCTCAACCACCCATTCTTTTACCAAGATCTAATGGTTGAGATTGAATCCTTAAGTTTTTATTATCAACCAGCCACAATTCTATTAGCCACCTCTTTCAGGAAAAAAAAATCCAATAACATCGTGTGAGGGCTCCAATTCTACTAAAATATTCTAAAAGAGGTAAAAAGGGCAGTATAAGTGAAAGTTAGCTACGGTGGCCCATTAAGTTGTATGGAAGTGAGGGGAGGGGCACTTTACTATATATAGAATGAGATGTTGTTAGTAGGTAGGGCAAGTTTTTGGTGAATAAAAAGTAGTATTGAGAAAGGGAGGTTAAGCTCTCTGCTAAAAAGTTGCCGCCTTCAGGCAACTCTTATATATATATATATCAATACAAGTATTTGTAAGGGATATCTTACATATTGGTATCAGAGCAATCGTCCTGGAAAAACGAAAGAACTTGGTCGAATCCAAATTTAGTTTGTGACCATCCTCTTCTTCTTTTGAAGTATCCGTTCTCGAATCCAAATCAAAGCCTTGTAAAGCAGTCTTGAAGTCATGAGATGTCAAAGGTTGACACCATCTTACATTCCTCCTAGTTTTGAAAGAATATTGGTCATTCAAATCTCTATTCAGTTTGTGACCATCAAAAGAACTTGGACCACTCATTGAGCTTTGTTTTAATACTTTTACTTCAGGCAAAAAATCAAAGGAAAAACTAGACAAACTTGGTAAAAGTTCACCTGTCAGAAAACAGACTTCTTTGACATCCTCACAAATTTCCAAACTCACAATATTGGCTTTTCTCTCATCAATGTTTGTACACTTTTCTTCTTCATTTATTTATATTGTTTTTGTCTCTCATGCCTTTTGTCTTTCAACTCACACACAACAAGTTTTTCTTCTCTTGGAAGCAATGATACCAGTAGGGTCAAATATTACTTTGGACTCTAATGGACTAGAAAGTATGTCAGTTTCAAGTTCACTACCATCTACTTCCTCTATCCCACTACCATTAACACATGCTTCTCTAGTAATAAGTGGTTCAACAATAGTGTTAAGATTACTGGACAAAACATCATGTTCATGTATTGACACAACATTATTATGTTTCTCTTTACTAGTGGTGGCATTAAAATTGAGCTTAGAATTAGTGTACCTTGAAAATTTTCTTTGGAGTAGCATTTCTATCTTGATGTCAACGTGCACCATTTCTTCTAAGTCCTCACAAGGTCGAATTTCTTCTCGGTCAGCAAGCATATCAACAATTTTCTCATTAAGTCCATTGTCGAATCGATCCATGGTAGTTTCTTCTTCCTCGTATGTGTTAACCTTATGTCAAGTAGTAACAACAACTTTTCATAAAAGGTGTTCACACTTTTCCTTCCTTGCTTCAAAGTTTGCAATTTGTGAAAACCCTTAGGAACAAAACTCTTTCTCATCAGCACCTTGATTTCTTTCCATGAGAGTGTTGCATGATTCCACTTCTTCTGTTTTTCGACAATAAATACCTCCACCATGTTAGTTCATATTTTGCAAACGTAGAAACAACAAGTTCTATCTTTTCCTTTTCACTGTAATGGTGATATTCAAATATGCCATCAAGTTTTTCCTCTCACAAATGATACACATCTAGATTTGAAAAACTTTCAAATAATAATGGAAGAATAATTAGATCAACATGGTAACTATTTCTCATACCTCTTATTCCTCTCGGGTCATGTCGCTCTCCTCTTCTAGGCCCATCTATAACAGGGTTAGAGTCTGATTCATTTTCCTCTGAATCTTCTTTCTCCTCAGGATCTTCCACAACCCGTCTTCTTACTTTAGGTCTTTCCTTAGCTTGAAATCTTTGTTCCAATCTGTCTAACCTTGCATTGCTTAAAGTCTCCAAGTGTTGCATGACTTCCTCATGTTTACCCTCAATTTGTAACTCTCCCTCACAAATATGAACTTTTTCACTAGGGTGATAATCAAGATTTTGCAACCAAGTTCAGAAGAGCAAGC
Source organism: Cucumis cinereus (assembly GCA_037974625.1). Lineage (NCBI taxonomy): Eukaryota > Viridiplantae > Streptophyta > Magnoliopsida > Cucurbitales > Cucurbitaceae > Cucumis > Cucumis cinereus. The sequence continues at coordinate 12,119,218 of JBBPDJ010000023.1, forward strand.
TGACAACAAACCAAACAAGAATGATTGCAAAGTGTCAAACTCAAGTAAAGAACCAATTGAATGCAACAAAAACGAAAACTAGAATCAAGAACCTAATGTTCGAGATTCAACAAACTAGATAAGAAACAACAAAAATTATGATACCTAGAATTAAGAATTTAATATTCAAAATTCAATTAATTATGCAATATAAAAAAAATAAAGGTAAACTACTAGACAAAACTGAAGATGAATAATTCAAGAGAGAAAAATATTTACCATCTAAATAGAGTTATGGTACAGATACATATTTATAGAGAATGTAGAAACCCTAGATAGTATGTGAAATTACAAATAAGGGC
>JBBPDJ010000023.1:12125500-12135538 GCA_037974625.1 Cucumis cinereus
TTATAGAGAATGTAGAAACCCTAGATAGTATGTGAAATTACAAATAAGGGCCTATATATATAAATATATTATAACAAAAACAATAAAAAAAAGAAACAAATAAGTAAGAATAAAAACTAACGGCCATTAATTTATCAAAAATTCAATTCAAATAGTCAATCAAATGCACTTTAAAAACTATTAATCTTTTTATGAAAATTTAGCAACTTAATTGACATGCATGTTTGACGTGCTTGCTTAAGTTGTTTCAATAAAAAAAAATTTACGTTGCACCATCTGGCAAGACAACTTTTTTTTTATCTCAATTACCGAACCGTCGTAACAATCCTTCCGTTGTAATCTTCTCTTTTTTTTTTTCCAAATTTCAATCAATTTGAAAAACATTTTTTTCCTTCCAATTTCAATTTCTTCTTTCAGCCTTCAAGCATTCAATATAATTATTTTTTTTTTGCTTCTCAAATTTGATTCAACCCTCCAACCAACAAATTCAATTCACAGTCAATTTTTTTTTCTTTACCAAACAAGAACACAGTAATAATCCTAATTAGAAACTAGACTCAATCAAGAAAACATTTAAACATATACTCAATCTAGAGCCTAGGCTTTGATACCAAATGATACGAAAACCTTAGAATTTAAAGATTAGAAACCTAATTGGTGAACCCCTAATATCAATTCTAAAACTACAAGTTAATTTGACAACAACCCAAAAAAATGGATTAGGTTTGGATTTCGATCTAAAGATAAGAAGAATTAGTTTCTCACTCCAAGTTCAAACACTATACAAGCAAGATGATCAAAATAGACGTTTTAAAAGTTGAACCCTACACCAAAATTGAACAAAAATTCAAAATTCAAGGCTAAAATAAGATTTAATCTAAAAAAGATATAATAAAGTTGGTTGAGACAATCATTTGACACAATTTATGTTGCAGTAAATGAATGGGTAATTGAGTGGTTTCCTAAAACGTGGGATGTAAGATTTTGAAAGATATGGACAAAATTAATACTTTTTCTCAAACATGGAAGATCCATTTATTGTACAAGTTAATTTGAAAGAGTAAAATCAAGTATTTCTTACAACTTACAAAGTAAGATTCCAATATTTTGAAACTTGTGCATGCAATAGATGTATTCTCCAACCCCAAATACTAAAATTGTTTGAAATTACTATACTTTTAAATAATTGCTGTTAGTCGTACTTTTAAAATAATCAGCCCCGTGAAAAGAATTATACTTCAAATCAATTTATTTATTTTAATAATTTTTTGTATGTAATTTAAAATTTAAAGTTATTTGTTTAGTGTGATAAAATGTGTGAGTGTGTAAGAAAAGAGACTTGTATTTGTAGTAAGTAAAAAGGAGATTAGTGGTGGATTAGAGAGGTGGGTGGGAATGGGATTAAGGGAGCGAGTGACTTGAGACTTGCCGCCCAAGCAATAGCATTGTGGTTGTGCAACGCTGAAAACGCGTACCACCGTCACAAAAAACGCACCACTGTAAATCCTACGTGGACTGAAATGGTCAAATATTGGGCCCACGTGTTTGCACAGTCAACATGACGTGTGCTTCTATTCCAAATAAAAAATCAAACTAGTTTTCCTACTCTCTCTAAACTTTACACGCTCTCACGCGTCACTCTCAAATTTCCACTCCATTAAATGAATATAATGAAAATTAGTAAATAAAAAACATCAAACTGCCAACAAAAGAGCGTGAAAATTGGGGCGCGTGTTTGCCGAGTGTGGTACAAACATTTTAAAAATAATAAAATATAAAAAAATCAAAGCTTTGACCTTTTCAACCAAATTCGCCCTTCCTTTTCATTTCATTTTACGCTTTATAAATCTCCCCTCCAAATCAAAATCAAACCAAACCAAACCAAACTCCACATTCGCTTCACATCTCCCTAATTTCTCATCCATCTCTCAGTTTTCTATTCCTTTCTTCAATGGCAAACCTCTGCAATAAACTCCCAAATTTCTTCTTTCTTTTTACTCTCATTCTTCTCATCTCTCTTTCTTCTTCTTCTTCTTCAGCCAGATTGCTGCGCCATCAATCTCTTTCCGCCTCCCTCCCGGAACTTAAACTTTCTATTCCCGCAGATCCGTCGGCCGGGATATCCAGAGAGTATGAGTCTCTGCTTCTTGGGTTTCTTCCAAAGGGAGGATCAATCCCGCCGTCGGGACCCAGCAAAGGCACCAACAACTTCAACACTTAGAATTCTCTCTTGGGTGTATTTGTTTTTTGTGTGTAAATATTTGGTTAAAAAGTGATGTAGATTAGGAGGAGAGGTCAGAGATATTTCATTCATTATTTCATTATTATGCAATTATTTGTACTATCAATTCGTTAATTAATTTATACTCCATTAACTTTTCTCTTGTTAATCATTGGATTATTATTGTGTAGATCCAATGAAAAGATTCATTTAATGTAGAAAAAAACATTAGTGTACTTTCTTTTTCATTTAATATTTGTCTGATTTGTTGTTCGAAATCAGCTACAAACGTGTAATCGTAGTTGCTGGTGGTGTTTGGATATCTGTGATGTGTGTTATTTGCATGTGAAGTTGGATTTGGAGATCATTTATTCTTCTTTTATTACCCTTTTAGTCGTACTATTTGGAAAATGTACTTCGGAAGGGTGTTATATACAGGTCTCTGATTGGGAGAGAGTTTGACTGTAATTGTCATATTAGTGTGTAGACTATCAGCGCATGTACGATAAGAAGAATAGTTTAAAGAGCATAATTGTTATGTCCATACGACTACCCTAAAACTTTTTTACATGATGAATTATTGGTTGTTCTAAGTGGTTTGACATTCGATCAAGGAGATTCCCATTCTTGGTTCTTCTCCTTAAAGCTTATTTCCTTCAGTTGCGTGGGCTTTTCCTCAGTGTGTTCGGTTGTTTTATTTGCCATTTTTAACTTAATTCTTCTGGTTGGGTTTTGTTTATGTTTTAACCTTAATTGTCATGTTCTCTATATTGCAACTCAAAATTTCTATAAATGTACACGATTATCTTTAACGAGCTCCATGAAATCGTAAACGAAGCATTGATTTAGTTAAATGAAAATGGGAGTAGAAATGTTTAATAATTTAGTTTAAGTAAAAGATAAGCTATAAATGAAGAACAGAAACATTGTCCTAATGCAAGTGGAGGGGGATAGGAGAGATTTAAAATATATCCTAAATTCTAAAATTATAAATATTTCTCTTATAATTGTAGAATATAAAAACAGTATGTAAGCAACAACATTTTCAATGGTTGGGTCCACGATAACCCAATTTAAGTTGAGGCTACAAATTTCAACGCCTTACTTGATGCAAATTCTATTAACAATTCAATAGAAAGATGTGATGCTATTGCTAACAAATGTCAAATGTCTAACTATTTAAATGATTTAATAAATTCACCTTGTCTCTTACACAAAAGGAATTTTGTGTATCATCTTATTTTCTCTACGTTCAACTTTTGTTTATTTATGGTTATTTTTTGTTTTATATTGATCCCTTTAAATCACAACTCCTAGAGAAATACTATATACTTAACAAACATATCAAATTACATCAATGTTATAAATTCCATAACTAAGATCATCGATTTTTCAGCCCATTTGATCATTGGTTAGCCAAATGGAATGGGTACACAACATATAAACATAAATTATTTTTATGATTTGTCAAATTTGTTAATTGGATTGCTTATGTGATTTCCCCTTCCCCTCTCCTCCCCATTTTCCTGAGACCTTACTATTGCCATTGTTGCTACCACAAGCTTCTTGTAGCACACTATTGTGTCATATTGCCATTGTTGCTACCACAAGCTTCTTGTAGCACACTATTGTGTCATGATGTTGTCATCTCGATGGAACGAGTAGAACAAAAGCTCATTCCCCTGAACCATTTTCAGACTTGGGAAGGAAAAATGAAAATCGTCCCAAATTTGAAGAGCAACTCAGTAAACAACCAGACACGTAAGAATGATGAAGGAAACCTTCGGAACGACTCTGGTAGTCGTTCTGAAATGGTGAGCAACGAATGACAAAGGTGTGCAGTGTTACAACATTTGAGATTGAGTTTCAACAACCAAAATTGATGAGTGGTAATATTTTATCACCCAATTAACTACCTTAGATTCAAGCTTCGAATCAACTAAGATAAGAAAAAGGCAACTTTCCCCCAACTCTGTTAGATGGCAACGGCATGAAAGAATTGTTACCAATTATCCTCTAATTATCGCTGGTAATGCAAAGATCCTTCCCAAACACTTCATAGCATTTCTAACTTTTGCCCAACTGCATTTGCTTAAAATTAGGGCGAATATTTAAATAAAGCTACCACCACAACTAGAACAACCGTGTTTTTCCTTTACTTTCCAACCATAGAACGAACAAACTCTCCTTAGAATGATCTGAATTGTTGACTAAAAAGTAAAGGAGATTAATGTGACAATATCGATAGAACAGATCTCATGACAAAAAAACAATAAAAATATCCAATGTAGAGAACCTGTTAAATCAAAAATTGATCAGATTTCAGAAGTACAGCATAATTCGATACTCAAGACAAAGCCCTCAAAATATAGTGAGGAATCCTAAATAAAATTTAAGTCCACAAAATCTGAGAAACCATGAGAAAATTAAATAGCATATAAAGGGTTCTTTCAAGCACGGGGTGGAGCTCCACCAGCTCCAACACGAGGGGCCTGTCCTGGCTGTCCAGGCTTTGGTGCATCGTCCTGAGAAAAAACATAAGCAGAATTCAACTAATTAAACAAGCATCAAAAATAGAAACGTGTTTTTAGTTGTCAAAAAAACAATAGAAGTGGATTTAGAATTGAGTGAGCAGCAACAAAACCATAAATTTCCGTGTAAAAACTAACAAAACAGCAACAGCTTTTCCTCATGTTCCATTAAATACCGAAGTAAACAGAATTAGCAGCCTTCAATTTTGAAATTGTGAGACTTGTGAAAAAACAAGGGCAAAGAATGTGCGCATTAGAAGACTCATGACCCAGCAACATGACAACAGTTATTGCACACATCATGATTAACATTAACAAAAATAGATGAATGGAAAAAAGTAAGCTTTGTGAACATAAATTAGAGGGTCAGCACTAAACATGTATCAATAGGCTGACGAACCGGCCATACAAAGTGGGGAATGATAATAATTACATAAAGACTCCATTCTTAGCAACCATATCACAGAAAAATTGCTAATGAGAAACTAATCATCCATTGGCAAAAGCTAGAAATACTATCATACACGAGCTCATATAACTAATCATATCAACGTAGGAAAATTAAACAAACCAAAAAGAACAATAAAGAAAAGTGGAATCAAGATATACCCTGCGCCTAATGAAGCGCTGTGGAGGCTCACGTTTCCTCCTGTCAGTGCGTGATCGAACCCTCACAACGTGAGAGTGGATAGCACAAGAAACACAGTACTGCATCTTGGCATACAGCTTAGGAAGAGTGTATTCTGTATCAAAAAACAAACATCAAAATAATCACTGAAAACATTCAACATTGGAACATAAAGGAAAAATACACTCAAGAAAAGGATCATACGATCATAAACACAGGCTTCTTGAACATCCCTGACAGCTGCCTGCTCCACAATGTTCCTGACAAGGAACCTCTTGATGGCCTTATCCTATCCACCCCAATGAAATCACATGATTAGATATTCTATATCAAACGGCAGTTCAAAAGCACACCGGTAATTGCTAATACGATACGAAATCGACCCAGAATACCAACAACATAACAGGAAAAGTAAAACCCAGGATGTGAATTACTCGCATCTTATTCGATGATGGTTAACATTGAGATGCAAATAGACGGAACATCATAAAAGGGGGAAAAACGGTAAGTACCTTAGGGCAGCACTTTCCGCAGTTGGAACAGCGGATGAATTTCACGTGGCCGCGTCCATGCTTGTTGCGTCCACCATTCCTGCGCTTGAAAGTCTGAACCAAAAGGGAATCGTTAAACAGAATATTAGAGAAGAACGAAGAATCGAAACAGAGGGGTGAGAGATTAGGTTACCATGGTTGTAGTGTATCAGAAGGACGAGCGAACCGGAGAGAATCAGAGAGCTCGTCGGCTGAATTAGGGTTTACGAATGAGTGGTAGTGATCCTTTTATATGAAGAGGAAGCAGAAGGTGACCTAGCGAACGAAACCCCTAATTTTGTTTATTTGCAGATAACCCCCCATTGTTCTTCTCTTTTTCATTTTTTTGCCTAGGACATGGGTTCATTACTCATCGGCTTGGCCCATTACAATCTTTTTTTAATGAATTATAAATTTTATTATTAACAGTTACATTTATTTATCAAAAAGAAAATTGCATCGGGTAGGAAATTAAATATAGAAATTAGCAACCATATCATCAAATTTTTAAATTTTGAGAAATGGTAAAATATTGATGCAGAAAATAACAAGATATTAAAGTAAATTTAAGGACAATTAAGTAATTAAGTTTGATGACAATTTTATACATATGTGGACCTTTTACAACTTTAGGGCACCCATCAATGAAACATAAGAGAGAAGAAATTGAGGTAGGGGTGATACGTGTTATGAAATGCATATTTTAAGATTATATTTCTACATTTTTATTTATTAAAATGAATATAATGCACGTATGAATGATCTTTTGATTTTAAAAGTTAAATTTTACTGATTTTGGTTGGATGAACTTTTGCATGAATTTTTTACTAAGTTGTAGAAATTCTGTCGATGCGACCACATTGATTTGCATCGTCTGAAGTCAATGCAGTTTTTGAAAAGTTTACCAATCGACTCACAGTTGTTGTTCTCATAGTCCATAATCGTTCTTCAAACCTCAAACTAGCTATAAGCATTGGGAGCAACAATTTCATCCTCCTCTCAACTGATTGAAACCTATAAAAAGAAACGAAGTCTTCTTGTTTGGGTATCATCACTTCACCAACGATTTTCCAACACTCCAAAAATAGAAAACTTACTACTCAACTCATAACTCTTCATGAACAAAAGTTCCTTTGAAGAAATTTAGGTTTAGATCGTCCCTACCCCATGTGAGTGAGTGTAGAGTAAAGATTCGACCTTAAGAGAGAAAAATCTAGCCTTGGGGGAGTGTTTTGAGAGTGTGAGGTTGATTCGAATATGCCTGTCTTTTATATTTACACCAACTACTCGTCCATTTTGTTATGTTTTTGTTATTTTATTCTTTGAAACTCTACCTTGTAAGCATGATTTCTGATTCAATGAAATTTGTTTCAAGTATCTCTAATCATGAGCTAAATTCTCTAAGTGGTTTGACAATGTGGATACTTTAGGTTTTATAGTTCGAGCAATGCATATGCTTCATATTGCTTAATTTACACATTTTCTGTATTGAATTTTATAGATAAGAAATATAAAGTTAAATCGGTCACTTACTTAGCAATGAGTACTATTGGTAATTAGTATCAGAAAATAATTGGATAAAAATAAAATAACAATCAATATCATTGACAATTAGATAACAATCAATATCAAATAGCAATAAGACATTAATCAAATAACAATCAGATTACAATTAATATCATTGATAATCAGACGATAATTTGATGCAATCACACATTTTTAATTGTGAAGTGCATTTTGGTTGTCTAGGTATTTCAATTGGGTTGAATTTATTCGTTTTACCATTCTTGCAAATTTTAAATTGTTGGTGTATGAGCTCTTTTTTTCATTTAAAAAAAATCTTAATATGTTGTAAAGTTAGGGGTGCACAATGGTCGGTCGAGGTCAGTTTTTCGATCAAGCCATCACCAAACTGACTATGCTCAGTTTCGTAAATGTTCAAACCAACATCGGCCACCAAGAAGTCAAAGTCAGTAGGTCGATTTTGGTCGGTCGACTACTTTTCTTCTTAAAATATATATTTTTTAAAATCGCAGTTTGGATTTTTCCCAAACCAACACTGACCAACTCTTGTTCTTCTCCAATCAACTGCCTTTAGTTCTGTTGATTAGCTCGATTTTTCGGTCCATCATACTCACCCCTGTGTAAATATCAAAATTTTTGTCTATGTATTAATATTAATATAAGAAGTGGATTAACACAATTTTATATATAAAAAAATCAAAGAAATATAAGAAAAATATATATAATATTAACTTGTTTAAAAAAAGTGAAGATTTTCTTTAAAAAACAAGTGAGATGCTTACTTGTTTTTGTAAACATTTGAGAAAATATTAATTTATATTTGCGAACTTTAGAAGTTATATCAATTTAAACCATAAACTAATAACTATATCAACTTAAATCTCGAACTTTGAGAGTTGTATAAATTAAAAGCTCAAACTAATGATTGTATCAATTTAAACCATGAACTTTTATAAGTGTATCAACCATACCCTGTACTTTCATAATTGTACCAATTTAAATCAACCATTACGTTTTATTTGGATACACTAATAAAAGTTCATGGTTGAAATTGGTACACTTATAAACATTTAAGGTTTAAATTGATATACCTATAAAAGTTTAGAATTAAACTCGAAACAATTATTAGTTTGAGTTTTAAATTGATACAATCCTTAAAGTTTAGGAGTATAAATTTATATTTTTCCTTATCAATTATACACCTAAACTTTAGGAGTGATATAGTTATAATTTTTTTCCAAGATACCCATTGACATTGGCACTTTCTGGTTATTTTCATAATTTTTAAATTTCAATACTTAAAAGAATACTTACATTAATATTCTTTTAGGTGGCGTTTGGTGCGCAGGTTCAGAATCAGATGCCTGAGAATTAAATGTCTGTGGGTTTTTCTGATGCCTGGAAATTACAAATGTCTGTGTTTGGGGTGCAGGTTTGGAATTCTGAGTTTTGTATGCCTGTGTTTGAGGTGTTGATTTTGAATTCGTGGGTGTAGTTAGTCTGTTTAGTATTTTTTTTGTGAATTGTATATCCTAAATTTTATAATGTATCAATTTTATAATTGATTTTTTTTTCCATTACCACTAATTCAATTTCTTTACTCTATTGGCTGTCATGACAATAATCTAAAAACAAGAAATTTTAACATTCAATGACAATAGAAGAATGAGAAAATGTATTTCAAAAAATACTAATGTGATTAAATCAATGACGTATTTGGAATGACTCAGAAAAAGAAAAGTTTTTTAAAAATTCATTTTATTAATTTTTTCAAGGTTGGCGACAATTGGGTTGGTGGCCGAAAGTTCGCTGACGAGGTTTTTGGAAATGACACCCAACGGTCAGCCAACAACGATCAATCATTAACGATAACGATTGGTTGTCGATGATCAAGATGTTCACCAGACGACAATGACGTCCAAAGTTGCAGGTCACCAACAATTAAAACGATCGAAGTCAACGATCAAGACGATCCAGAGCTGACGATCAAGATGATTGGAAGCTAACAGTCAAGATAATCGGTCGTCGTGACCGTTGATCGATCATGGTCGATCGTCAATAGTTGATCGTGAAGTCAGCCAACGTTTGTTGCCAACAGTCACCAATGATCATTGATAAAAAAGTTTAAGTAATTTTTTTTTTCTAAAACTTATGACATTTAATAAAAAAAAAACATATTCCAAATCCATAGGTTTGGTTTTTTAATCCCATGAATTTTATTCCAATTGTCCAAACATGGGTTTTGCTTCAAATGCCAAACTCTAAACCCTAATTTCAAACCCATGCGCCAAACATCCCTTAAGTACAATAATCATGAGGACGAACTCCTACCTCTAGGATCAGTGTGAGAGAAATCATAATAATTTCCATTATTTCCAAAAGTTCTCATGAAATTAGAGCAGTTTTGACCCGATTCTTTTTTCGATTCTCGAATCTCTCCCATGGAATCAAAAGCTAGCTTTTCTTTAACCAAAGATCTGTTGGAGAAATTTTAAATATATTATGAACTGAATACACTAGCAAACATATTACAACTCAATTGGAAACAAATACTCGTAAGCAAATTGATATAATAAGGCTTAGATACATAAATAATCAAATACT
>JBBPDJ010000023.1:12135638-12147664 GCA_037974625.1 Cucumis cinereus
GACATTTTTGGTTAATTAGGATTGGGAGTAAACTAAACTTACATTATATTGTAGAAATATATAGAAAGGCTCATTTTGTTTTCGAATCTTGTAACATTTTGTGAATTTCATGTTTTAACATAAAATTTTGGTTTTTATTTTGAGTGTTGAAAAGTTTGGTGATAAAATTGAATCCATGAAAGCATTTTTTTTAAAATTTATCTGTTTAAGGGTATTTATGAAACAAAACTTTAATAGTTTACATAAAAAAACCAATAATAAGTATATTTTTTAACTATTTTTGAAAGTTTAAGGGTACTTTTGAAACTTTTGAAAGTTTAGAAGTATTTTTAACACAAATTACAAAGTTCATGAATATTTTATTTTATAATTTAATCCTTTTTAAAAAAAAAGAAAAATACAACTCAACTAAATGAAATAATGTATAATTTGAGCACACAATTGTGTTTTATATCCTAAACCAAAGTTTAAAGAACAAGAGACTTGAACTCTCATCTTCAAATATGGTGGAACCCAAAAATATACATTCGAATTTAAGTTAAACATAATAACAATTTTTGGGAAATTACCAAAAATAGGATTATTTTTTTAGTGGTATAAAGAGTTTTGGTATGGGTTTTTTAAAAGATGATTTTTAGTTTTTAGAAGAAATAAGGCATGTGAAAAGTCTATATTGCCCTTAAGTTAAGAAACTCCCTACAAACCAACTTCAACCTCACTTTCTGTTCTTACATGCAGCTGCTGAAGGAGGAAAATTGAACGGTGACCGGCTTCATACGGCGGCGCATTAACCTTCGAACGGAGTTGGCGACTTCGACACCAGCGACATCGGATTCGACGACTTCATCCTCAAACTTGAACAGAAACTTAAAAACCTTTATTTTGGTTTTAGTCGAAAATTTGTGGGTTGCTTATTGATTTTTGTGGTTGCTTTTATAGTATTCTTTTTCTATTTATGTTGTTTGTTTAGGTCTTTGAGTTTTCTAATTTGTTAGCTCCAAAATAGGAGAGTTAGGTTTGTTTTGGAGGAGAAGAGAAAACAGGAAAGAGAATGAATAGAAGAGAAAGGATAAGATTAAATGGTTTCGGCAAACCCTACGTCCACTGTTCAAAGGAGATTCAACTGTTATTCTTGGTGGAGAAGAAATACAATGAAGTCCTCTCAAAACTGCTAAAATACTCGTTCTCAAAAACTATCAAATCAGGCTAACAATGTCCATATCCGTCCAAAATCACCTACGGTCAATCTAAATATACAAATAAATAAAATTTAAAAAATCTCCACAGAAAAATACAACCAAAATAAGCATAAGCAAAGAATTCTTTGTGAATTTCCTAACAAAAATCAAAATCAAGGTTTGAGTTCCTTACCATGATTGAAGTTTTAAGAAGAAGTTGTTGTCCATTGCTGCCTTAGTTTGTGTGTCGACGTCACCGGCGAAATCCAAAATCGTCTGGTCACAGTTCGTTGAAGAAGTTACTCTCGATTCACAATCCATCGAACTCGCTACGTTTGTGGTCAGCATCCAAATCAGTCCATCCGTTGAATTTGACGTCTAAGTCCTTCGTTTGCCACCTGCCAAGGAGAAACAATGGGAAGGGGGGAATAATGAGACGCATGAAATTAGGGCTTTTATATGAGGGCAATTACGACATTTCACGTCAAATTTGTCCTAAGACTTCTTTTTAAGAAGTAATCCCAAAAATCCTTAACAAACTAAAATGTATCCCATTTTTGGTAATTTCCCACAAATTCGAAACATGTAATACAATATTATTATTATTATTATTATTATTATTATTTGGTTGGGAAAGTTGTTTTGTTGGGGATAAAATTGGGAATCCGTTAAAGAGATATATATGTAATATGAAGTCTAACTTGAAAATAACTATATAACAATAAAATACCCATAGAACAACTGTAAGGGTTTCCATTAAAATAATACTCTAAGACCCAAAAACAACGACAAGAAATAAAAATTATTTTAAAAAAAAAAGAAGCGACTTTTTCATATTCAGCCTCTGACAGAAGAAGAAAGAGGGAATGCTTTGAATTTGGAAGTTAAAAAATTCTTCAATTGCGTGAAATCCATTTCCATCTTTGCCTTCCCATTTCTCGATCATACAACCCCCCCCCCCCCCCCAACACTTCTCCACCTTCAATTTTGACTCTAAACCTCCACAATTCTGTCTCACCGGACCAATTCCGAACTGCAATGGTCGATCTTTCCGATACACCCGCCGGCAACGTTGAACCGGACGGCAAAGACATACCCTCCTCCACCTCATGTGACCGCCAAACTTTACTCCACCACTCCATGGGCGGCGGCAAAGGTATTTCAGTTCTCCTTACATAATTTCCTTGTTCTTCGATCAATTTCGCGTTTCTGAATTAGATTCCTTCGACCCCTTTTCTAGAATTGATGTTGAATCTGTTGGTTGCAATCGGTGATTCTTGAGGGTTTTGATTTTTTATGATACACTGGATGATATGAAGCTTGAATTTAAGTGCTTTCTGAAATGGGTTTGCCTGATTCGTTGATATTCTTTTCATTTATCTGTTTGTTTCCCTTTTTTGTATTTGAATTACGACTTTGACTGGTTGAAACTTGAAGTTTTTGTTACCTTTTTTTGCTCTGGGTATCGGATTCTACATTGGCTATTTTCCCAGTTTTATTACAAATTTCTTGACTGGTTTTCATGTTTCTTCTTTGTGTCTTAGAAGGAAAAATTAAAAACAATGATGATATTCCCCTTTCTGGTTTGATAATCAACAATTTTGACCCTTTGTTCTTTTGCATAGCGGCTGATATTCTTCTGTGGAAACAGTGGCATGTTTCTTTCGGCATTGTTGTTGTTGCTACTGTATTTTGGCTTCTAATTGAGCACTCTGGATTGCCATTGTTGACAACATGTTCGGATGTCTTGCTGATTTTGGTTGTCCTATTGTTTCTTCGTGCCAACTTCGCTGCATTCCGAAACAAGTACGGTTATGACTGACTTATATTTTGATTCACTTTGAAGTTCTTGCATATCATAGTCTTTTACAGATGACTATTTGCTTATACTACTTTGTCCTGTCCACCAGATGATTTGATTTCCTTGTTAGCTTTTCTTCATTTTCTCTCTTTATGCAGGCAACTTCAAACATTACCGCAGCTGGTACTGTCGGAAGAGTTCGTCAACAACGTAGCAGCATCGCTTCGGGCTAAAATCAATAACACTTTACTTATGGCTCATGATATCACACTTGGCAATAATTTCAAACTCTTTTTCAGGGTTAGTATTTGAAGCACCGTTGAATGCTTGAATTATCATACATGTGATGCATACTGTGATTCCTAGTTCTAATATCCCAGATTATTGGAACTTGAATTAAATGGCCAAAACTGATAAGTATTTATTGGGTTTAAGTACTTTTCCTCTGAAAATAATAGATTTAAGATATCCAATATAATATACGCCATCGAAGATGCCATTTGGATGTGGCTACCATGAGTTGCTCACGCCTGAGGTAGTGAATGTTTTAGAGGACAGTTTCAAGAATGCATAAACTTAATATTCACTTCAAGAGCATAATGTTGACTCGCTACTTCTTTGTTTCTGGCTGTAATAAATTGATTAACCTTGCAAACACCTTTTGCAGATGGTGATTGGTTTGTGGCTTTTATCCGTCGTTGGTAGCTACGTTTCTTTCTTCACCTTTGCATATATCGGTATGTACGAACATCCTAAAACACTTACAATGACGTATCTTTAGTTCGTATACGTTTCATCTGTTGGTAAATTAGAGTAATCAATCACTTTACTTCATTTTGATCCTCACGGACAAGTACACATTCAGAGCATTTTGTTTGCTTCGTCCATACATCATTTCCTTTCATGTTTTTTGCTCCCAAGAAATGAATACTGTCTAAGATTTCCTTTTAAACTCAGTTTACTGATCTAGTAAAAACTGTTATTGCCCCCCTTTTAAACAAATTATGATTTTTGCCATTTAACTGGATGACAGGAACGATCATCTCGATAACCATCCCCGCTTTGTACAGCAAATACGATAAACACGTTGACAGATACTGCGGAATGATCCGCCAACAATTTAGAAAGCATTATAGAGTGATGGATGAGAGTGTTTTCAGCAGACTCCCTGGTAGTTTATCCAAGGATAAAGATCAGTGAAAAAACTCTGCCTTTAATATTCTTTAGTTGTACTAAAACCACAGGAAAATTGTAACAATGTTTCATCACAAATGAATGCCTTGTTAACTGGATTCTTAAAGGTTATTGCTTGGCCATGTGTACTGCATACCCCTAGGTTTAATGATTTCGACCATTCCACATCAGATATCACATAGTTTTGTTTTTATTGCATACCCCTAGGGCTATTTTTTTTTTTTTTTGGTAGGTTATTTAATTTTATATTTATGAATATCTTGTTTTCAAACTTGTAAGTGGGGCAAGCTTTTGAATCTGGTTGGTCAAGGTCTAATACTGAGATTGAATTTCCTTTCCTTTTTGTCAAGTATGGACCAGCCCACTTAAGGGCCCATTATTGAATGCCCAACAATAAGTTAGTTGGTTCATATTTCATAATGTGTTTGGACTTGGGATCAACTTTGGAACGTTTAATTGCAAATTTGATCCCTATAGGTTGGATACGGTTAGAATTTAGTCTATGAACTATTTATAGAGATTTTATCAAACTATTGTTACTATTTATGAATTCTATCATGAATCAATGGTAATTATGTTTTTCGTTGTCTACCATAGTCGAACTTTGGGGCTTGTTCGTGTTCGAATTTTTTTTGGGATCTATACTACTGTTATCCAGATACTGTAATTGTGTAAGAAAATTATGAATTTGTCATACTTATTATTATCTTTAGCATTTGTTGTCGAAACCCATTACAATTGATCCACTAATGGAATCTCATACAATTACACCAAATTCACATTATTTGCAATACTTGACTGAGCATAACATAAAACGCAATAGAACATAAATTATATTTTATATATTGTTTCTGTAAAATGCTTTACACACATGTAGACAAACAAATTATGATTATAAGAGTTATAAATGTGGGAAAAAGTCAAAAGGAAAGGGTGTTGGTGTCCCATTTATCTTTTGATTGGTCATATGATTTTTCACATCCAACCAAAACATGGTTTATTGAATCAATGTACTCTTCCATATCATGTCATCATTTATTGTCCATTTTTCTTTCTTAATTTAAGAAATGCAAGATAGACGAGTTACTTTTAGAATTGTAATTTATGTTTTATCCATTAAAGCATATTCGTATTGGCCTTTCTTTTTTATTTTACCCTTTTATCGTCTATTCTCTCCATCACAACTTCTACTTCTAAACGTGAAGTACCAAACTTCCTAACTTCAATTTTTTCTTTCTCTTTTTTATGTTAAATTGCCTTCAAAGTTGGTCCATCTATCTATCCAAATGCCTTTATCATCATTAAATAGTAACAAGTTACTTTTGGGTATAGCAAGTGAACTTCACAACGTAGATGACATGCAACTATGACAATTAGCATTGATTGCGTTTTCAAATTTTATTTCTAAGTAGACAGAGAATTAATACTAGACCTCAAAACTTCAATTAATAACATACCTAAAAAATCCCATAAACTTTGCTATTTATGCTTAAAATACTCATTGTTTTTAAACTTCCATTATTACCCTTTCCTAAAAGATTCAAAAACTTAATATCTTAAGTTAAAGATTATAACTCGAAACAGTAACACGTTAGTTTTCAAATTTTTTATAGAATGTTAATAGTAACATTAAAAAAAAAAAAAAAATTTAACGAACAAGGATATGTTTTAAACAAATCACAAAGTAAAGGGAACCCTAATGTTGTTATTTCTAATAAAACTCTGGTTTTAAGCTTTGTTAATAGATGGATTATAGATAACTTATTACATTAAACTTTCATTAACTATCACTAATGATAAAGAATGCCATAAAGATAATAGCCTTATCAAAAAAATAAAAAGAAGTACTAGAAAAATAAGATGTACAAATTAAGAAAAATAAAGTTTTCAATTTAAAGGAAATATTATAAATAAATAAAAAAAAAACATTAATGCAATGTCCTCATATTAATAAATTGAGAGGACTAAATCAACAATTCCTTTCTAAACATAGAAAACTCCTTCTTCCTTAACCATTTTGCTTCTACAACACAATATTTTCCTATATATTTATATTTATCAATATATATATATATATATATATATTATATTATATTATATTTATATATTTTGGGTTTTTGAAATCCCAAAGACCTAGCGGGTGTGAGTCAACCACCACTGCCATAGCCGGCCACTGAAACGGGGGCGGCCGGAGATCTTCCTACTCTACCCTGTTTTTACCCTCTCTGAACTTCCTTTTAGAATTGGCCTCCCTCGAACGTCTGACCGAACTGCCAGTTCGCAGGAACGGCGTCGTAGCTAGTGACGGTGCGGCCGTCGCTGGTGGTTACTTGGAAAGACAGGCTCTGTCCGTTCAAGTAATTGTTGCTCTGCCAATTCTGTCCCCAATTTCTCGACATCGCTTGCCACCCTGTTTTCGAACCCTTGATCGACACCGAATGGACGTCGCCAGCGCCGCCCACGTTGGTGATTAGAACTAAGTTGAAGTATGAATGTCCGTTAATGGTGAATCTTATTCCTCCCTTCTTCGTACAGGGTACTCTGTAATTCATCAAATCAGAGATGAGAACAAAAAACAGAGGATGGTTTAAGTCTGTTGTTAATCGAAGAAATTGGTTTTTAATCTGACCTTTGGAAGGAAACAGGGACGATTCCAGCACGGTATTGAGCGATTTGGAGAAAGGCAGGCTCCGCCAAATCGAAGTGTTGAAGAGGAGGGTTGCACCAGCCGCCATTGTCGTTGGACAGAGCAAAGTTTGGTGGACAGAAATTAGTGGCGGTGACGATGATTTTTCCTGGAAGACACCATTTAGGATCACTGTTGCAAGTGATTTCATAGCAAGAGCCACAGCTGAGGCCATTGTTGAACAGAGCAGTACTAAGCGCCGCCGTGTTCGTTCCATATCCTTGACTGTACAAATTCCCATACCCACAAGCTCCACCTGATAAAAAGAAAAAACCCAATTCGCCATTAAGACAGAAATTGACCTCTTGAAATCTTAAAATACTAATAGGCTAAAAAACTTAAGTTGAGGGGTGAAAGTGGAAGAAATGAAGATACATAGTTTGATTAGTTAATTTACCCATTGTGCCAGAAGCGTCACCACCACCGTAGAAGGTGGCATGGCCGTAATCAGCAGAGATTGAAGGAATGAAAATGAGGAAGAAAATTGAAAGAGAAGAGAATAATGGTGAGGGAGCCATTGGAGAAGGAAGGTTTAAGGGGGTTATTTCTTTTGGGGGTGTGTGTGAAGGTTTTGTAGTGTGGGAGTGGGGAAGAAATATAAGAAATGGTGTTATTTAAATAGAGGGAAGAAGGAGGCAGTTGGAGAAAAGTACAAGTTGGCTATAATTGTGGTGGAGATTGGAATGAAAATAGAATAAAGCAAAACCTAAAATTAAATAAATAAAGGAGAAAATAATTTTTTTTGTTATATGTTTTCACACTATTTTAATTTACTGCTTATGTGAATAATTTTTTAGTTTAATTTTTAAATGGTTACATTTTCTTATTAAATTTTGAATTTTATAACGATTTAGTCCTACGACTTTCAAAAACATTGTGTTTGATGATTCATGATGAGACAAATTTGTAATGTAATATAATCTAAAACTTAGGTTTGGATTGAGCATTTTAGACTCAATTTGTAATACAAAATTCATTTCCGTTTTGATAGTTTTCAATATAACCATATGTCTAAATCATTTTCCTTCATTCCACTGTTACTCTTACTTTTTAACACATTACTAACAACCCTTTATAGTCTTGTTTTTTTCTTAATTAAACAATCACTTTCACCTCTCCAGTTAACATCTATTACTTAACTTACAAAAACTAAATTAATTATAATTAAATAATTTGTCACTAATTTTTTCAACCCTATAAAAATTAATTTTAAAAAGCAACCTTGTTATTATTTAAGTCAGAAATTAATTTCAAATACCAAAGTAAACACTAACAAGAACTTAAGAATAAAAATATAAAATATCGAATGAAAGTTATATTCAAAATTTCAAGATTAAACTATAGAAATCAAATAAAAATTAAAAGAGCCTTTTTCCAAAAATAAACAATGACATAATAATAACAATAATAATACCAAGATTTTTTACTTTAAATTAAAATTTTAGATACTAAACTTCTTATCTTTAACCAACCTTTAAACTTTTAATTTTATTTTAATAGATTTCGGTACTATCAATTTTGAGAAAATATAAAATAGGTTAAGAATTTTAATAAACACAAAATTTAAAATTCAAATATTTATTCAACACAAATTTATATACTGAACAAACTAATAAACACCAATATATTTAGTATAATTTCAAAAGAGGTTGTGCTTATTATTATTATTATATATTTATCCAGTAATAAACCGGTTTTTTAATAATAGGTTCAAAATATTTATTATTATTATTATTCTCGTAATAAATTTGTAATTTTAAGAAAAAAACAATATTAAGTAAGATAGAATAGATTAATTAAAACGAAAGAGGGCACATGGGAGGCGTATGAAATGGACTACCAACTCTTTAAACACGGGTGGGCCCACAAAGCACATGCTTTTTCTTTTCTTTTCTTTTTTTTTTAAATTTTAATTCAATTTTTTTTTGGATGGGGAATACGTAATTTCCACGTGGCTGGTATTTGTTCGTTGGTAAACGGTAGTTAGGAATCTGTGCCGTTAGGATACCTGAATTTGCGCTTTCTAAATTACATTACAAACAAACGACCCTTTCATTTTAGGGTGCCCTAAAACCTCACTTTTCATTTGCCTCTTCACCTCTCATTTGGTGCCCTAAACCTTCTCCTTTTCTGGTATGTTAAGGTCATTTACCATGTTTCTCGAACATTTCATGGCTAAGACTTTATATAATATATATATACCTATATATATATATATGTAGGGCTTCATACCCTACCTATTTTAATATTATGTTAAATCATTGATTGACCTAAAAGTTCAGGTTTCGTTTACGATTGTTAATACCAAATTTTAGTTAAGAAGAATTGATTAATCACAAATTGACCTCAACGGTAAATTTATATTACGATGAAGAGAGCTTGCTCGCTTACAAATTTTACAAACCGGTGTGGTGTAAGCTACACACAAGAAGCCAGGAAAGTTAAAAGGCTCAAATTAATCTAAACTCAAACTCCAAAACTTTCTTGTTTGATGCAGACTCTCCTTGTGTTATTTTTAGGCTTCAATCTTCTCATATTCATTATTTAATTAAGGTTTTTTATTGGACTTGTTGCAAGTCGATCTTTGTTTGAGCCAATGTCGACATGTCCAACATCCTTGTCAACGTGCTAGGGTTTCATCCATTTAGGTCTAGCTATGCTCTGTGCTTGGTTGGAGCTTGACCTCAGTTGGGTCGAGGTCGACCAAGTCCAATTTTTCCTTGGTCAAATTACTTCATTCCTCTCTTGCTCTCCTTCAATTGCTTAATCTCTGATTTCATAATCTACCTATGAGAGAAATTGTTGTAACCTTTAAAATAATTACTAATAATCTTGCTTGTAATATAAGTGTAATTGTGTTTGGATAAAAATTTTAGTTTTATCATTTAAACAAGTTGGTTAGGTGTTTGCAAAATAAATATTAAATTATCATTTTAAAGATATAATTACTAAGATAGAACCTAAATATAAATTTTTTTATAATTTATAATTATTAAATAATTGTTTAAAATAAATATATAAAATAAACATTAATTTCAAATGATAAAAACAAATTGTTTTTTTTTTAAAAAAAATTCATATGGCTTTAGGAAAAAAAAAACAATATTTTTAAAATGTGCAAATAATCTAATTTACTAAAAGAAATAGTTAGGATTATTTTATAACCACTTTTACCCGTCCCGTCTAAAAAATTTACAGTCAAACTGATGAATGAACGAAAGTAAAATTAATATCATATCATCATACAAGCAATAATCAATATGGAATTCAAATTTATTCTCCTATTAATTTTTTATGAAATTTTTTTGATTACTAATGTGTATCGACACTAGTTGGTTTTGCTTGATACACATACACTCACTTTCTCAGTCTTTAAACTATCTAACTTTTTGTTTGACTTTTTCCATACGCACTAAAGTAAACATACTGAATTAATAATTCTAATAAGTTTGAGCCATGCATTTTAGAAACCGAAACTCTACATTTATATAATTAAGTATTTTGATTGTCGTGAAAACCAATAAATTAAATTAAATTAAGACAGTTTATGATTAATGTAACGTTAGTATTGATATGAAAGACGAGTTTCTAAGTAGATTTATATTAATAGTAATTAGATGAACAAACACACAACTTGTAAGAAACAAATTATTAAAATAGTATTAATTTAATTTGTAAAGTAAAGTGTTGAAATAGAAAATTGTTGTTTGGATCCAAATTTGAAGATCTACCATTTATTATTTAAAATGTTTTTAAGAGTATCTCTCCATTAAAGTGTTAAACTAATTATTTAAATTAATTAACAAAAAAACTTATAACTAAGAGGACAAAAATCAGTTGAAAATGTTATTTATTGTTGATATTAATATTCTAATAGACTAGTTCAACTCTCAAGAATAATGGAGTTTAATTATGTTTGACTTCATATTAATTTTTTTTTTCACAATTAAAGTATTTGGTCATAACCAAAAAAAATATATATAATAATAATAATAATAATAATAATTGAGACCCTAAAATTACACTAACACCCAAATCAATTTAACCTAAAATCTAATTAAATCGATGAATTTTGACTCCAATTGAAAGTGTTCACTATTTTATAAATTGACTTTTCAAAATAACAATTTTTGACTTTCTTTTTAGTTTAAAATAATTATACGTGCTCTCAAGTCTCAACTTTGTTCACGAATATGATTTCTAAAAAATCATTTTTAGTCTATAAATTTTTATTAAAGTAATAATTTAGTCTACAACGTAAAAGTTAGTATTAAGATTTAATGAAATTTATGCATAAATAAACTGATAAACTAATTAGAAAATACAATGTCTTCAATCGTAAAATAATAAAAATTAACATATTCACGATTTTTTAATGTTAGATACTAAATTATTACGAATTTAAAAATACGATGACCAAATTATTACTTAAAGGTCATGAACTAATTTGTTACTTTTATGGACCAAACGTGTTTTTTTTTTTTTAAAAAAAAAAGAAACACAAAGTTTGAGAAAGAGCTAATGATTTATTATTGTTAATAGTCACGTACATTAATAAATAACCCACCATGCTAATGTTTAAGAGAAAGTAATATTAATCGCTAATAAACGTTAAGAATGTTTTCGACTATAGTAAAATGAATAAAAATATTTATAAGTATAACAAAACGATAGTATCTATCAATATTAGATCGTAATAACACTCATAAACTTCTATCTCTATCATTGACAAACATTGTTACTAGGATAATTAGGGTTTACGTGTTATAATAGTGAGATTAGAGAATTTATGGATAGTAAAATGAAAATGGTGTGAAATTGAAGAAATGAAAAGGAAATTAAAAGAAGGGGAGAAGAGAAGTTGGGATTGTGAAGTAAAAGTAAGTAACAAGATTGTCTCAAAAGAAGCCATTAAATCCAAACAAAATAAGACAAAAAAAAAAAAAAAAAAAAAGAAATGGGGAATCTTAATACAATGTTCATAAATTGATTTCTCTATCACATAACTCCAACCCCATTTCAATCTCAATTATCCCTTTTTCTTTTTTCTTTTTTAAAAAATAAAAATATATAAAAATACACTAAATTATATATATATATATATATATATATATATATATATATATATATAGATAAACAAAAACACACTTTTGTCTCTAGCACAAAA
>JBBPDJ010000023.1:12147764-12208607 GCA_037974625.1 Cucumis cinereus
TAATATACATACAAATATGATATATATATATATATATATATATATATATATATATATATATAGACACACACACACACTTTGATTTATAAAACAAAACCGTCCATATATAATCCGTTTATCCAATCCAAAAGCACAATAATATTAAAATGGAAGTTGGAAAAGTGATATTAAAAACAAACAAGTATTAAATTTAAATATGAAGTTTGATTTTTATGGAATTAATTAAAGAGATTTCAAATAAAAAAATAAAAATAAATGAAAAATGGGGTCTACCATGTTAGGGAGCACATGGAAGGGCCGATGTTTGCGCCTCTATTTCAAAGACAAATCCAAATACTTATTTATTTTTTTGTCAGACACCGACTTTTATTTTCATATTAATTTTTAAATAAATAAATAAAAATAAAATCCACATGAACATCAGCAATTAACTTTTCTTATTTTATTTTATTTATTTATTAAAAAATAAAAACAAACAAAAACACCAAACCTTTTTTTCTTCTTCTAGGTTTTCCCCTGCCACATCTTTTTTATTTATTTATTTAATTTAAGAAAAAGGGAGTTTTATCTATTTGGGTTGAAATTGGACCGTCCTTCATCATTTTTGGTTTAAATATAAATTAAGCTCTAACCGACAATATTTTAGATTAATTTGTTTTAAGACACAAATTAATTTGGACCCAATTTGGTTTTGTTTCCTCAATTTTAGTTTTCTTTTCTTTCTCATATTTCAATTCTCTATACATCAATTATATTATTTAGACTTGTAGAGGTTTTTATTGATAAGTTTTTGTGTAAAAAAAATACATTCCAATGGGAGATTTGAACCATAGATCTATTAACCGCTAATACTTATGTATGACAATTGACTTATGTTTATTTTCACAAACTAAGTATAGTTAGATCAATGCAAGACTCTTAAGTTAATATTAATTAAAGAAGAAATAATGTTTGTAATTTTTATTAGGAAAAAAAAACCTTTCGATACGTAGGGTTGAGGTCTAATTTTTATCTGGTTTTTAGGTTTCAACAAGTTACATTTTTATTTCTAGTCGAGGTGTGCGTAAGCTGGCTCTGACACCTACATATATATATATAAAAAATAATGTAAAATAATTAAAATGAAATATGTTTAACTATTTTTCATCAACATCAAAATTAATTTTAAAATTTCACTTCATAAATTACTATGTTAAATTAATTCATAGATACTTAGACCAAAGACTAAAGTGAGCATTTAATGAAAAATCAAAGTTAAAAGTGTAAATCTTGAAATCAAGAGAAAAAATCGAACAAAACTCAAATCTTAAAGGCAAAATTGTAATATTTTAAAACATAAAGACTAAACTTAAACCAAACTCTAAACTTAAAAACACCACAAACGTAACATTTTGAAACTTAAAAGACTAAAATGAAAACTAGGTAGATCCAAAACGTAGCAACCAAACAAAAATATCAAATTCGGATTTAAACTTTGTTACAGTAAAGTAAATATATTCTCAAGCCCTAGTATTTTTTTATGGATATGTCCAATGCAATTGATTTATTCTTCACATATTATATATTAGTCAACTTTGGCACATTGAAATGAATAGATCATATAAAAGAAAGAAAGAAAGAACCAAGGTAGGTAGAGTATATATATATATATATATATATATATATGCACATATATAGATATGAATGGAGAGAAGATAATTAATAAATTTTAATGTGGAAAATAAAAGTTGATTGTGTGTAATTAGAAAAAAATCAAAATGCATGTGAGAAGAAAATCATTTGATTGATGCTCAGAAACAAAATCTTCCAAAAAAGTGTCTCTTTGTGCATGGAGAAGGTGGATGCATGCATGCATGCATGATTTTTCATGATTTTATTTATTTATTTATGAAAAATAAAATAAATAAATACTCATCATATCATATCATATCATTTCATTGTATATAGCAATATAAATGTGGGGGAGACATGAAGACAGTATATGTGATAAAACACACACCAACCTTTTTTTTTAAAGTGTCTTTTGGTTTTTTATTTAATAAACCAAAAAGAAAGAAGATAAAAAACAAACAAATCAAATAATAATATTTTAAAGTAAAATGAAATTAGACAGATTATACTTTGATTTGGCCAAACATATAGCATGTGATGTGGTTATGGTGTCAAAAATATTGTCATTGTCAAAAACTCTATGGAATTAGGGATGATATTAAGAGATGATTGAGCCTTTTCCTTTGAATAGTCTATCTATCCACTTCTAACTTTCAATTTAGTTTGATTTTAAATTGGAATTGTTTCTTTTTGTATACTTTTCTAATTAACCCAAACTATATCAAAACGATAAAAAAAACAAATAAAGAATAAAAGAAGTGTTTATAAACTTAATTTTTAAAGATTAAATAGTTTAATATTAACTAAAAATATATATATAGCTAATCGGTGAATGAGCAAATTAGAAACTTATCATTTATTATAAGGGCATATGTAGGCGCTCAAATCTTGTCCACATTGGACTTCGTTGTGGGTGTTTGGTTGCCTTAAACTTTCTACCCACTTTTTCCAGGTCTAGTCTCTAGATGTTTCGAGTTGACTTGCGTAAGAGATTCTCATCTTAGTGTGGTGTTAGGCCTACTGCACTTTGATGTCGAAGTTAGTACAATAAATGACTAATTCATTTAAGTACCAAAAAGAAGTAAAGTCGAGTCTCTTCTTTGAGAGATTGCTTACTCCCTCCATTTGGGATGGTTGAATGAGGTTAATTATTTATAACTTTTTCCTTTGATATATGTCTATGTTTACAGGTGACAGTCGTGGTGGAAACGTTTTTGACGTTCAAGGTTGAAGGGTGCCAATTTAGATCCGATTTAGTTATTTTTCAATTAGTATATATTCACGAATTCGACTAGTTGGCCCAAACATCGACACTCTTAACATTTTTATATTGTGGGAGTCTACTCCCTTATTCCTTTTCTCATTATATGATAGTTGTCACAAAAGAAAAAGAAAAGAATAGGAACTTAAATGTGGATGGATAGGGAAAAATATAGTGATGGAAGTTGGAAGAAAAAAGATATCCACAAAAAGGGCATGTGAGGGAAAATTAGAAAAAAAAAACAATAATATTTATCCAAAAATAAAAAAGAAAAAAGAAAAAGAAAAAGAAAAAAAATGAAAGTGGGCTTAGGATGAAAGGAATATGAGGTGAGGCATTCCATTCGGAAAGAAGAAGAAGAAGAAGAAGAAGGGGTTGAGTGAGATTTGATTCACTTCAAATTGGAACCACAAAGACAAGGATAGCCCTCTCGGTTGAAGGGCAACGGCAAACCCATGTGCTTGCATTTATGCCATGCATTTGTAGGGCCATTTCCCCTAACCCCCCCTCCTACAAAACTATCAATTTTAATTTTTTTTTTTTTAAATATACCAATTCCACCGTGGAGATCGATCGAACTTCTTACTTCTATAATAAAAGCTTACGTCAATTATCGTTGAGATAAATTTACTTTGGTTTGTAAATATTAGCTTACAATATCATCTTCATCTTCGTACTTTACATGTTGTTTAATTGTTTTTAGTAAACTTAAATTTAGTACCTTAAAGTTGATTTTATCAAAATTGAGTAAATTATTATTATTATTATTATTATTTTCATGCAAGTAAATATAATACATGAATATATTTTTAAAATTTATAAGAAAAATGTAATAGATAACAAAATAACAGGAAATTAACATTGGATACTAAATTTAAGATTTATCGTAAATATAGAGATTAAAATTGAACAAACTTCAAAATATGAGTATCATCTCAATTTCGTTCATTGAAAATTTAAATCCATCTCTTTAATTAATGAGGGTATCTTTTCTAATATAAATAATAAAGATTATATAAAATAATAATAAATGAAAGACTCATTTTCTTTGCTAGTTTGTTAAAGAAGCAAGTTTGTGAATTTTAATGGCTCCAAATTAATTTAGTGTTTAGTTTTATACTTTTCAGATGCAGATTTTTTTAATGGAATTTGATTTTAAATCGTTAAAAGAATACATTTTATTGTGATCTTAAAAATGATGGAAGTGATTTTAATCATTCTAGAATTACTTCCAAATATCTCTTTCGTCATCGTGCTTTGTTATTTTGTAACGATTTAGTTCTTCTCGTAAAAGTTTTAGAACATTATTTCGTTGTTAAAAAAAATGTTTTTGGTTCCTAAACTTTTGCGAAAGTGACGATTTGATCGTTATATTTAGTTGATATCAATTTTTTTTTCTACATTTCAATTTGTAACAAAATTATTCCAAATTTACTTTTTGCACATTTAGAATTTGATGGGAAACCAAATTTATTTATAAATCAAAGAGGCTAAGTCAAACGTAATAAGATGTGGCACTTAGCTTTGGCGAATTTTTTTCATGAAAAGTAACTAAATTGTAATTTTTTAAAAAATCGAAGTATAAGGGTTAAATTATTATTGATTAAAGTTTAGGGACTAAATTGTCATAGAATTAAAAGTACAACCACTAAATCGTTACCAACTAAAGTTTAGAGACTAAATTATTACTTGTATGAACGTTTAGTCACAAATGATTGACTAGTTAAGCAACGTTTAAAGTATTAATAAGTTTGTAATTTTTATTTCATAAGTTTGTAAAAAAAAAAGAGATATGAGTTGTCTACTTAAATTACTCTAAAACTAAATGAATTTAAGAACCAAATTAGTAGCTTATTTTTATGAAAAATAAACGGATTTAAAATAGGGTCATCCGAAAGAATACCATTTTTCAAGTTACCATTTTAAAAAAATGGCAAACCTAATTTTACATGCAAAAATAGCAAAACAAATTAAAAATAAAATAAATAAAAATTAACAAAAGTCCATCGTATCCTTAAATATATAGTTTGTCAGCTACTTTTTACAACTAAAAGAATATATAATTACACTTTAATAAAAACTGACACTAGAGCCTAATCAATCAAGCAATATCACTAACCAAGACATTTTTTAAACAATCCATTTTAGAACCTTCATCTTCAAGCATGCAATCTCTAACCCTCCATCTTCCATCTTCAAGTTCAATATACAGGTATTCACAAACTCTCCATTCGATCTTGATAACATAAAAATTCATTCCTTCATCTTCGAGCTGACGGTCTGCAAACCCTAACGTCTCATTTTCAAACGTAAATTTCATCTTCAAGCCACTGAAACTCCATCCGCAACCTTGCATCTTCAGACCAAAATTACTAAAATTTCATCTTCAGGCTACTAAATCTCCAAACCATCTCCACGATTATTTTAAATTTACTCCAAAATATAAAATTAAAGGAATTAAAGCTCAATAATTTAAGATTATTTATTTTAATTTATCCAGATTCTGGATGATGTATTTTAATTTATTTTTAGATTTTATTTACTTCTTTTAATTGTAATTAATTAATGTGGCCAATGGTTGTTTCATTCTGTTTCATATTAACACTCCTATGCATTATGAATAGAACTATTATTACACTCTAACTATTATTAAAACCATAGTCTAACTCTTTTGTGTAGCCATTTGTAAATTAATTACTCTGTAACTTTTATTAGAAACTCACTGAATGACTATAGATCAATAACTAAATTACACATAAAATAATTTGAATGCATTTGAAAAGTTAATTACACGATACTATTATTAGAAACTCACTAATCAAGGCATTAGAGAATACATGAAGCAGAGTATATAAGGGCTCCGACGTGCTGCAAGTGAAATCTAATGTAGGCTTCCGACCTCCGAGCCTAATCATAAACTCACAACAATCACACGAACTACTTTTTCATGAAACTTATGATATCACATGATGATAGCAAAGAGGATAGATTAAGAAAATGAAAGAGTTGGTGGACACTTAATTCATGAGAGTTGACTATAGTTGTTTGTAGTCTAATTTGATAAAGTATGAGGCTTATCTTGTTGATAAAAATAAATAACCGTAAACAAAACACTACATTTTATGTTTAAAATGAAATTAAGATAAATATAATCATAAAGTCAATTTAAAAAATAAAAAGAAATTTGTGAAAGCGAGAAAAATATATCATTTTTTATGTTTAAAATGAAACTATATTAAAGATAATGATAAATTTTTTTATAAATTGTTTAAGAAAGAAAATTATAAAAAGGATATCGATAATATGTAAAAATTGTATGATTTAATTAACATTAACATAAAATATTAAAGGATTTATGAAAAGTAATATAATATGAAATTCAAATAAAAACTCAAAGATAAGAACTTTTTTATATATGAATTTGTCGAAATTTCAAACCAAAAATTAAAATTAAGGTCAAAAGTTTGCATGGAAAGAGAAAATTCTTCCACGGTTGAATATTTAGACCAAAATCAAAACAACTAGAATTGTGTATTTAACGAAATAATTACGATATAATATTGAGATTGTTGGATTAGTTACAGTGTAATTAAAGGTGATGTCAAGGATATTTTTGGATTAAGCAAATATGTATACATGTGTATTTTATGCATTTTGCTATAATTTAAAATAATTCCATGTTTTGCTAATTTTCCAAATGAAAGTGTAATTAGTGTTATGTGGGTAGGAAGGTTGTTTGGGCCTATGGCAGCAGCTACAAGAATCTTTACTTTTGGTTCATAAACTCAGTTATGGGTATGAAGCCCAATACATTTCACAAGTTAATTTGGGCCTCAATTAAATAGCCCAATTGAGAAGTAGAAGAGCCCAGCCCATGTAGAGTTCATCAAGGGAATGAAGATGTAAATGACCGTTTAACCCTCTTTGTTTGTTAGGGAGATCTAATTAGAACGGCCCACACAACAAGTTCTATTATTCATCCCCTTAATAGACCTTTTTAAGTTTTAGGAATTGAAGATAACTATCAACTTTTAAAAAGTTAATTGATGTCTTATCTGATTTCAGTCAAGCCATGTTACGAAATCGCCAAACAAAGAATAAAAAAAAATGTAAAAGAAAAGCGAATCGACATATAGATTTACGTGGTTCATTAACGGTGTGTTAGTTATATCCACAGTAGCAAAGGGAGAACAATATTATTAGAGAAAATAATTTATAATATAAAAATTGATTGTTCATAGCGTCAGATAACAGATTCAAGACATTCCAACAAAACAATATGTAGAGTAACTTTTGATACAACAGAAAAGACAAGACGTGTAGACAAATAAACTCATCAAGTTTCCATTGAATTAGGTTCCACATAAAGAAGGATGACGTTTGTCCTTGATTGGTAGTGGAGGTATCTCGAAAATGTCCGAGTCTAAATATGAATTTTAGATTAAGTTATGAATTAGTGGATGTTGTGAAAAGGAACGACGATGTCATATCGAAACAAATTACTCGTTGTGTATAGTTTGTGAAGTAAAGTGGGGTATATGTTTGTTTGTTGTTTAATATATTGGGTAACATGAGGACATATATAAGTTACATAAAGTGATGGGGGATTATTTGGTAAATAGGTTTTAATTTGAGTGAGACATTTTAAATATTAAAGTAAATAGATTTTAGATGATAAAATTATAAACATTTTATGAATCAAATTGAGACTTTTATTTATTTATTTTATTTTATTTTATTTTACATTTTAAACCTTTTTTCTCAAATTACATTTTTAGAAATAATGATTATGGAAATTATTGTCATTTTATAGTTTCCCACTTCCGCAGGTAACAGGTCGGTTATGGGGACCCACAAAAATTCCAACTAATTAATGAAATAAATAGTAAATAATTGGTCTTATTTTTCGAAAATAGAAAATTCACCAATTTTAGATGCCTTTCTTTCCAATGGAGTTTCTCAAAATGCTCCCTTTTGTATATTTGTTTGGTAAATAAATTATTTATTCCCTCTATATTTTTATCATCATTTTTGTCTAACAATTTTTACTTTATTCATTCCCTTTTTTTATTTTGTTTTATTTTTTATGACATCATCTATTTTGTCTCTTTTCACTATCAAGTCTCTCTCTTCAATTATTATTATTTTTTAAATGTTTACCCTAAATTAAAAAAAAAAAAAAAAAAAAGACAAGACAAAATGTCACTCAACATTTAGGTTCACTCAACTCTTTTGCCTAACGTTTTAGTTGAAAGAGATGGGCAAAGAACTCATATAAGATGTGACATCCTTAAATGTAATACTTAATAACTCTACAAATTCAGCATAGTTCAATTCGTATGATATGATGTTTGTATTATTAATATTAATCCTACATATCGCTAAAAAGAATTTATAAAATAAAATTTCGTTAGATATTAGTAATGACAATATGAAGACTCTTTCTGCGATAGACGGTTTGATCTTCCACAATCACAATATCAAATTAAAGAGAAATGTTAAAAAAAAAAAAAAAACTATTAAAGACAAGAATGAACCATAGTGTTTTTTAGGTACAACAAGTGGTAATAATTATGAAATTAATTTAAACAAGTGGTAATATTTTTATGTATCACACAAGCTCACTATATACATAAGAAAAATTAATATTTTTTAAAAAACAGTAAGAAGAATTTTTCACATGACAACTCATTATTTGAACAATGTTGTAGAACGCGCGCGCACACACGCACACATGCACACACGGAACACACACACGCATGCACACACGCAAACGCATGCGTGCACATACACACACGCACACACACAGATATATACATATATACATGTTAAGATAAAAATTGGGTTTAGGGTTTAGGGTGAGATAGAATTCGTGTTTTTCTTAATGAAATTCAATTTCGAAAATTAGTTAGGATTTGTAACCTGACTTATATACATACGTATATATGCATGTATGTATGTAAAGATAAAAATTGGGTAAGGTATAGTTTTGAGTGAGAATCAAAATTATGGATAAGTATGTATAGGGTTAAGTAAAAAAGAGATTTAAAGTAATCTAGAATTTGCCCTATAGATTCCTACTCTCAATTATGTTCAAAGATGAGGATGTTTGACTTTCATTTCCCCCCTATGAATACACTATTTTGTGTTTGAATGTGTCTAATTTTTTTATGTTATTTCCCTACTTACTTTGATCCTACATGGTCCTAAGTAGAATAAAGCATATAAAGAGTAAAAAGTAAAAAGCATATATATATATATATATATATATATGTAACAATATTGTTTATATACTAATATGAATATTTCTATATGTATATATATAAATAGTAATATGAATATGTGATTATAGATAGGCCATGTGTACCAATGAACATAAGGTTGATGACAAGTGGTAGCAAAGGATTGAAGTATGAGCAAAGTAAAATCCAAGTTCCATTGAAAAGCCAATCAAATCGACTCAAGATTTGCTAAAATAATTTATTCATAATCATGAAGTTTAGTGGAATTAGTCAAACCCAAGTTGGAGATTTTACTTTTATTTCAAGTTGGTGAAAAATCAATTCACACATTCTAACTTTGATAACTTATACATAAGTTATAAAATATACTCTTAAAAATTATTCAATTTTAATCTAAGTATTTTTAATAAATGTTACATCTAATTCTTACTACAAATTTATTGTTTATTTTGATTTTTTTTAATTATCCAAAAGTCTTTCCGCTATAAATTTTAGAAATATATTATTACAATTATTTTCTTGTATAGAAATTAGTATTAATTTTGAACGTTTATACTTTATTGCATAAATACGAAATTGAAAAATTTGAAATTAGGTAGGAACAAATTAAGTGAGTTTCAAAATATAAAAACCTAAACAATATCTTAATTTACAATATTGATTTTAATTGTTTTTGAAATAATAAATGAAATTAGGAAGGACCCATGAAAAGAAAGAATGAGCTTCCCTCAGCCACGTGATCTCCATGTGCCTTTTTGGCTTAGTTTCATCAAATATCTTCCCTTTCTCACATCTGTCCTTATCAACAAAATATTTTGTCTAATTAATTATGAGTTTCTTAAAAGTTTAAATAATAAGAAAATAATTATTATTATTATTTTCTTTTTTTTTTCTTTTTTAAGTTTAAAAGTTTTGAAATACTCTTTAATATTAAAAATTCTTAAACATAAATTTCGAATCCGAAAAGATTATCAAACATAATCGTAACTTTGACTGGAGAATATTTTTAAGTTTTAAGAACATTTGAGACTTACAACTTTAAGCAAGTAATAATGTCTGAAACTTTTTGACTTCTTTATCCTTATCTGATTTTCTTTTGCACGTAGACATTTTTTTTATTATTAATATATAAAATTTCTTCGATTTTTATATCGATGAGTAGATGTTTACCAAAACCTTGCAATTGATGAACCTTACAAGTTACACATTGTTTAAACTCTCTCTTCTAACAATATAATGTTTCAAAAGCTATGGAATCAAACTTTAAGAAAGTAATTTGTATGTCACTATCACATAATAAATTTATTTCATTTTACATTTATTTCTTATAAAGTTTAGAGGGGAGTGATAACAGACTCTAAATGAAATTATTTTGTAAAAATAATAAAAATTTAATATTCTTTTATAGTTCAATTACATATGAAGAATCCATCTTTTGAGTGGTAAATATAGATTATGTTATTATATCTTTACCAATTGAGTTATAATCAAGTTTATAATTAAAATTCATTTTTTAGTAAAATAATTGTGGAAATGGAAGATCAAATCCTATCACTTTTAGAATGAAAAGTACGTCAATTAATGCTTAGCTAAACTTAATTTGACAATTACCAATCAATTAAACTTTGACAATTAAGTCATCAGTATCATATTATATATTTCTATAGTACAAAAATTCCAACTATATTCATTCACATATTAATTTTAGGTACGACACTTACAAATATAACAATTAACAATTAGATTTAAGTATATATCAACATTTTAGAAAAGTTGCAAATAGAGCAAAATATGCCCGCATCTATCAATATATTGCACATATTGGTCTATTACTGATAGATCATAAGAGTCTATTAGCGAAATAAGTCTATCACAGAGCAAAATATGCCCGCGTCTATCAATATATTGCAATTTTTAAAAATTGTTGCTATACACGTGATTATAATCCCTCAAATTGCTACGCATTATAATTACCCTTAATTTTACAAGGTAACATTATTGATCAAATTTCAAAACAAGTTTTCAACAAATTTAGATAAAAGAGAAGATTCTAGTTCCTCCTTCCACTCTAAATTGCATCTCACAAATTTACTGCAAAATAAAGTGAATAAGTGTTACCATTTATTTAAAATCTTGAAATTTTTGGAAATTCTAAACTACCCTTCTATGGAAAATTACACTCCAATGTCTAATGGTCGAATTAAGATAGACAATGTTATCAAATAAAAGAAAAAAAAAGACAATCAATGAGTATGACTCTCCAAGCTCGTCCGATTGATACCACTCGTCGTTTGTTTGTTTTTGTTTTTGTTTTTGTTAGGAAAATTCTAACAAGTCCATGAGCAAATAACATAACCATCAAATTTGTAAGCCTCTAACAACTAGATAAGAAAGTCAAATGTGTAATGCGCAGATAAATTAGCACTCCCAAGAATTGATACCACTTTGTTCATTATAAACACATCACAAAGAAAGTTGCATAGCACCATTAATTTAACTATTTTATACAAGTTATATACTTTCTAATAAAGTAATGATGAACTTATAAAAAAATCAGTTACATCATCCTTTTTTCTTTTCATAATGTCAAGTAAGAATTTTTCTATCTATTGAGAACCCTTTAATTTGAAGAAAGTGAAGCCAAACCTACCATAGTATAAAAAAACTTGGTCTATATTAGTATGTTTTATTAACATAGTCGCATAACTAAATTTAAGATTTATGGAGAGTTAGACTAAACTTGACAATTTCAAAGTACACGACTACCATTGGAATGAACCCAAATTAAATTATAGAACCTACTTTGTAAGTGAAACCCATTAGTGACTAATGTGAGGGAAGGAAAGGCACTGTAATCTTGAAACCATATGAACCAACCTAGGACATCAAATCTTACTCAGACAAAGCTTTTGGCTGGAACATTTGCCGCTGGTCCGAAATCAAAGTGACAACTTACTTTAACTTTTGAAGTTGAAAGGAAATGAAAAAAAATGGAAGAAGAGTAAGAAAGATTTTGTGCTCAGAATCAGCATTTATTTATGTTGTCTAATCCTACATTAATCAGGGATCAGGTACCATTACAGGGTAGTTTTTGTCTCTGTTCTTTTCTTCTCAATTAATAATGCAAAACCCCCATTTCCTTCTAATTATTGTCTACCCCCATCTCTCCCTCTTTAGGCTTTATGTATAATATACCCATTCTTTTGATGTTAATTTTCTTGTCCATATTCTAATTTCTACTCAAATCTCTCTTTTACTTCTATTCAAATACCCCCCCACCTCCCCTCTATAATTTTCTCCTTCCTCTCTTATTTGGCCAGAGGAAAATTCTTTCTTGGGAGTTCTTGGTTTCTACCAGGGGGCTTGGGTTTTGTGGGGCTAAGAAATTTTCAGTTCTTTTGATGTTTTATCCTGGTTCTTCTCAGAAGATCCTCCATGGGAAACCAAGCTTTTTGCAGCCATGGATACTGTTCTTTGAGCTGCTCTTGTATTTTGGTTTTTTGAGTGACTGGTAAGATGCTTTGAAACTTCCTTGGAATCCTAAAAGCTGTTTGATTTAACTCTCAAAGAATCATCATTCATCATCCTTTCTAGTTGAAGGCAGATCAGGAAGAATCAAAACAAAGCTCCCCTTTTTACAATTGAGCTTTGCTTAAGGTCCAGAGAAGAGAGAGGTAGAAGGTGGGAACAGAGAACACAAGGGTTTTATTGGTACATGAGTGGATTTAAACTTTCTACTTTAGGTCTCTATTATGAATGGGTTCAGTCATCAAAGAATTATAGGGTTCTGAATTATCAAGTTTCACTGTGGAATTTCATCAAACAGGTTCAAGATCTAAAAGTGAATTACCTGACAGAACCAATCCTGTTGTTTTGAAGTGATTAGCAGCTCCTGTGACGATGGAGTCCAATCACCACCGTCCGCGTCCCCACCGGCTCCTCCTCGACGCCGACACGACGGCACCACCGTCCAATGGAAGCAGAACGCGAAATTCATATAACAACGAAGCCAATTTCGACACAAATATGGTGATAATTCTTGCCGCGTTACTCTGCGCCCTGATTTGCGCTCTAGGATTGAACTCAATAGTCCGTTGCGCCCTCCGCTGCAGCCGGCGGTTCGCCTTCGAAACAGGCGGCGGCACAGCCTCGCGCCTGACCGCTACAGGGCTGAAGAAAAGCGCATTACGCCAAATTCCGGTGGCCGTCTACGGCTCGGAAACAGGCCTAGAGATCCGAGAAACGGATTGCCCTATCTGCCTTGGAGATTTCATCGCGGGTGAGAAAATCAAAGTACTACCCAAATGTAATCACGGATTTCACGTTCGATGTATCGATACCTGGTTAGCTTCCCACTCATCGTGTCCGACATGTCGTCAATCACTGCTCGAACAACAGTCGGTTTCTGAATCAGCGGAAGCTGAGGCCGGTAACAGAACCGCCGGAAATTCATCGGCTAGCGGCCAAGGTGAGATCTCGATAACCGTAGATGAAATTACCTGATTTCAAGGGTTTGCATTTTGTTTCCATTTGCACATAAATATTCTTTATTTGTTTGCAGTTTTCCTTTTAGCGTTTTTTAAGTAATAATAATCTGGATTATACACTAATTAATATAATTAGTGCTTACATTTGAGTTATGTATAATAAATAACCGCATAATTTGCAAATTTTGAAATAATTAGGTTTAATTTTTTTTTTTTTTTTTTTACAACAAAATGTCCAAGCGAGGATTTCAACCTCGACTCGAGCTAAGAGTAAAATGTGAATCCGAGAGTAGTTCGTTTGATATGTTGTTTAAAATCATAATGTATGTTCTCATTTCTCTCGTTAAATTAAACATATAATTAGTAAATTAATTAGTGATATATTTATAAATAGTAATTTTAAATATCTTATTGTCATAGAATAAATGTAGTGTTTTTAAGGGATAGCTAGAGAAGCTGGCATTGATGATTGTCGCTGAATTACTTCACCAACAAGGCATACTTAATACTTGTGCAAATATTTAATAATTGTGGTGGTTGGTTTTCTGTTTTAAGTTGATTTGAGTAATGTTTCATATTAAATTAGCTAACAAATCGCGATCAAATGAACCCAAAATATTAGATGTTAGTAATTAATGTTTATTAGTTAAATTAATTTAGGATTTT
Organism: Cucumis cinereus; assembly: GCA_037974625.1. Classification (NCBI taxonomy): domain Eukaryota; kingdom Viridiplantae; phylum Streptophyta; class Magnoliopsida; order Cucurbitales; family Cucurbitaceae; genus Cucumis; species Cucumis cinereus. The sequence continues at coordinate 12,162,032 of JBBPDJ010000023.1, forward strand.
GGGTTAAATTAATGACTAGTTAGGGTGGTTAGTAGCCATGTGCATATTATAGATTAAAACTTATGTTAAATCCTATTTAAATTGCACCCAAATCTAAGAATTAAATACATTTTTTCAATAGACTACTTCAAATATAGACTTAGGTATTATTTTAATTCATAAAGTTCAATACGTGGTTGTTAGATCACTCTTTTGATGATTAATTATAATAATAAAAACCAAGCAATATCTGATGTTTTAAGTAATTCAATTACGTTTAAGATATTTATTTTATTGAAAACATAATTTGAAAAAGTGTGTTGTACATGATTACGTTTGTTGTTGTTTATCAATATAGTGTAATCGTAATTAAATATTAGATCTACTCAAATTCGTAATCAATTACGTTTATGATTGATCTACTAACGAAAACTCGTTACAAACATACTAATTTAAATTATGAATCGGTAAAAGTGATCTAAATTTAAACGGACGATAATTCAATTAAGATTTTATTGAAAAAAAAGAAGCTTTGTGGCGATGAAAGGGTGTGGAGAGAATGTTTGAATTGATTTAAGATGTGACACATTCTTATAAAAAATAAACATTATTAGTCCACATAATTAGAGTAGAATAGGGTTTGTAGAATTATTTTGAATTTAATGTAGTTTGTCTTTCATAAGATGTAATAATTTAAGCATAAGTAGTAGCGGATCTAAAAATTTAGGTAACAAAGACATTATAGTTTAATAAAAATAATTTGATTTAAAGGAGGTTAAAAAACAATTTTACCATTAGACTACTACTTGATATTGATATTTTTCAATATATAACATAAAGTTGAAGGAGACTCGAGCGGGTGAGTATAAACATTAACAAAAATAAAAATAAAAATGAAAAAAAAAAACGAAAAATGGGGTCCACACAACATAAATGGGATGGGCATTGAACGATGGAGTTTATGTGAGAAAGGCAATTCCAACCATACTTCTTTCTCTTTCTCTTAACCAAAGGAGAAAGACAAACTGCCAAATTAAAGCAACATTATAATTTAATATCTTTCCATTGCTTTCTTTTTTGGATTTTTGTTATTTTTAATGCTCATTGCCCTAAAATATAACCTATGCTTTCTTTTTTTTTTCTCTTTTTGGACAACAAACACAAACACTAAAACAAACTATTAAAAAGCATTGACGTAGTCTATTCAAACTACGTCGCTCAATAATGAAATCTACGAGAATGAGTAACTAACTCATACGCACAACAAAGTTACACTAACCAAGGACGAAACCTATATTATCAAAAATAGTAATATTAGAGGTTATGTCTTTCTTCAATTACCAACTATGAAACTTTTATACTTATCATTTACTGAAAAACAGAGTTTTCTTTTTTATCATTATTATTTGATTATTAAATAATTATTTAACAAAATTGGCTTGAGGTTCCTCCCTAAACATCAAAAGTTTGACGACATTTTTAAATATAGTGAAATGAACAAAAAATATTTATAAAATATAACAAACTTTCAGATTTTATGAATGATATGTTAATAGACACTTATAGGAGTCTATCAGTGAATCAATGTACTGATAGACATTGATTCAAAGTGAAAATTTGCTATATTTTCTAAATATTTTCAGCAGTTTTGTCAATTACAACAATATCTCATATAAATATGCACAAATATGCGCGCACACACTTCATACAGTGTCCCTAATTAATGTTGACTATTTCTTTCCTGGGTGGATATGATCTAGAACATAATTCTGAAAACAGATATGCTAAACAATAGTCATGCCCAAGTTGGAGTGGTTTACCTAATGAATTGGTATATTATTAACCAATAGTGTATAAGTATGATCTAGACGATAGGTATGAAAAATTACAATCTAAAAGTGAAGATATGTTTGAATGAACGCTAGCAATCTTTGTCTCGTTACAACTACTTAGGTCAAAGTGGCGGTGTATGTTTTTGTGTGTGGAATATGAACTAAATCATAAATCACATTAAGCACGATATCTAATAATGAAGATATGTTTGAACAAGCATATTTACTTCTTAAAAAAAAATTATAAATTCTTATTTTTATCTTTTACGCGGTAAAACAATATAAACAACTATTTTTCTTAATATAATATTTTTTAAAAATATATGTACTAAAAATAAATAAATTTTACGTACATCACATGTGGTATAAATTAGTAACATGTATTATATTAGACAATAAGTTTTACTTTTAATTAAGCAGATCTATCAAGTTAAGTAATTGATAAATCAACATGTTATTTTTATAATTATTGTGATATATATAAACAAAACATGGTGATATATTAATAGCCAAATTGAGATGAATCCCCACAAGTAAAATGTGGAAAATTCAATAAAAAAAAATAAAGTTTATATAAATTTGCAATATATAGTACAAAACATTTAGAATATAATTATAGAAACAAAAAGTTATTCAAAAAGACAAATCATTGTTGTTGATGAATCTTGCAAAGAGAGAAAATTTTGTTCTTTTTTTTTTTTTAATTTTTTTTTCCAATGTTATTCCTTCCTTCTATTTAAACAATTGGATTGAATTTGAGGAATATATGATTTTCTTTAATTATTAATTAAAGAAGTGAGATGATTTTTAATTAGGGATCAATTCAATGTAAAGAATATAAAATTAATCATGAATGTTTAAGTGGGAAACTAGAGAGATAATAATAATAATAATTATTACTATTTTGAGGATGTGAGAATGAAAAATCCAACCTTCTACTTTTAAGATAAAAGGTCAGGTTAATTACTGTTAAGTTAAGTTTAATTTGATAAATTAGGAAGATAACTTGACCAATAATTGTTGGAAAAAAAATGATAATCATTTATAGAAAATGAAACTTGTTATGAGTGGACTCTAGAATCAAGGATAAAATGGTCAAAGGAAAGCAAAAGAAGACTGAAGTAGTAGAAATAGGAACAAACTGAACCTGATATGCCTCAGTTGGTCGAGGTCGAGTATCTTATGTTAGCTTGAGGGTCAAACGCCAGACATAGACCAAACCTTAAAGGATGAAACTCTAGCGTGCCTACCAAGGATGTTGGACCGTTCAACCTCGACCCAAAAAAGATTTGCATGCAGTTTGTCCAGTGTAAAACTTTACTAAGATAATAAATGAGAAATAGTTGATAAAATAGGCTCAAGAAAAAGGACTAATGGGATTTTGAGCCAAAATATAGCCTGATCGACCTTGGCCTCGGGTAGGGATGAGGCTGAGACTGAGACTGACCTTCTTTTTTAACAATCAGAGCACATTATGACCTATTTGGGCCTTGAAAAGATGATGGTATAGTTTGAAAGCTCAAACCAACCTCGTCATCGGCCAAGGATGAGTCAGGATGAGGTCGAGGCAGGCCTTCTCCATTTGGCACACCTTGACCCATTCAACTTGAGAGAAACCTATCTTATTTAGGACTAGCAAATGATTAGGAAACTCATATTCTAACCTTAATTGGACAAAGATCATAAACCCTATATCAAATTTCCTAAGGATACACTATTATAGTTTCATATGAGATAAACTTAAGCTTCCAACTTCTTCTCTATTCATTAATTTTTTTACCGACTTAGGCATCAAAGCTTTTTTTTCTTTGTTTTGCAGGCCCTCTCTTCCTCAAAGTACAAATTCAACTGTAAGTGTCACATGAATGTCAGATGCGTTTTTCCTCGATCAAAAGTTGACATCAATAATACTTAACAAACTAAATGAGACATTTCTTTCAAGGGAAGCAAAAACAATATTTCTCTCCAAAAAAGTAAAGTGACAATGTGACTCTTAATGATAGCCATTGTTTTTTTCACGTGGGTCAAATACAAAGAGTAATATTAAAAAAATAATAATTATACCAAAATGAGTTTGACTCAACGATGACTATATAACTTTATTCTTTAGAAGTTGAAACTTTGATCTCATCCTATCATTGATAAACGAAAAATGTTCTACATATTATTTATTAAAAAGTAATAATAACATATTTATTTTCATCTTTAATTAAATTTAATTCATGTTTAATGTTTAAAGTTAAACTAATTTTCTTTTAGATTTTTAAATTTTGATTTAATTTTATAAACATCCTAAATTCTAGATGGCAAAACTTATAAATTAATAGATGAAATCGATGTTTATATGTTTGATTTTTACGAACCCTCTCAATTTTGTGTCTAATTATAATAAATCCCAAATGTTTGAGGAGGAGGAGGGTATTGTGTTTAGTACATTCAAATCTATTGGAGTGTTTAATTATTTTAATTTATTTGGTTTTTCCAATGGTTGCAATCAATATGACAAGTTTGTCCTCTTTATCCAAATATGATTGGTCTAATTTGTTAAATATTATATTCTAGGTAACTGACTACTCTAGATTTAATTCATCTCTTTCCTAGCCTTTTATCAAACACGATACCCATTATTTATGATCAGATCAATTCATGATGGTGATCTAATGGAAAAGAAGAAGATTCAATTTTGTGTTTAATACATTCAAATCTATTTGAATGTTTAAGGTGAAGGGATTAAAACCCTAAAATAATTTTACAGAATCAATTCTTAAATTAATTGAGATTTATGAAGTACTCATACATTGACAAAATTAAATACAAAGAACCTAAATTAAGCATGCTTTTACAAAAAAAAAAAAAAAATAGAATTACAGAATAATACAGAGAAGAAAAGCCTTACTCTCATTGACGTCTCTGAATTTTACAAATCATCAAATTGGGAGAAATACCACCATTTGGAGACCTCGTTATTCTTGGAGGAATTGAGGTTTTTAGATGGTTTGTGAGAACCACTTGGAAAAATAGAGACAATTTTTTAGATCACAGTATTATGTTCTTTCAAAAGAGAACGAAGAACTGTATTTTTTTTTTTTTTTTTGCTTTTTTTGTTTTGTACGTGCCTTATACGCAGGAAATAAAGAGAGAGCATGAGAACGTGAGAATTATTCTACGTTTTAAATAACTCCCAAGAAAGGAGTTAACTTTGAAATTATTTAATAAAATAATAGTTAATTTAATTAACAATTTCATTTAAATCATATTTAAATGAACATCTCCTACATAAACTATAGTTTTAATTCAACTAATTAAATTAAACAATTAATTAATTCTCCAATTAATTAATTGTCAAATTAAAACCACATATTTAACTTACATTACAATTCCAATCATATTCAATTGTATCTCTCTCATAACCTATAGTTTTTATGTGTATATCATATACGCATTAATTTTTAACCTGATGTTTTAATATGAATCTATATCACATTAAATTAATATTTGAACTCATTCAAATATTGTATTCTCTCATAAATTAATTTTGAATCATATCCAAAATTAAATTTATATAATAAAGTTTAATATAATATAATATTATAATGTATCATTGTACATTATATTAATTTCCTGAGTAAATTTAAACATTTCAAATTACAATCAATATATAATAAATAACAATAAGATGTATGCCCTTGTCTCTTGGTTGCAGACGTCAGCGTGATGCAACCCTCTTCTTCCTTGTGCATCACGATTTTTCTCAGTTTCTGTGCAGTATCAAAAAGATTATGATTTCTTGGCCTCCGATCATCTGTTTTTGACGAATTTGGTATTGATTTTCTTAGAAAAATAAGGGATTATATGTTTGTGTATGGAGCTGAAAATTTGACCTTACAGGTTACACTGATTCTGATTTCCAACTAGAAAATCAACATCACGATCGATGTTCACTCTAAACAGAGGAGCTATAGTATGGAGGAGCATCAAACAAAGTTGCATTGCTAACTCCACCTTGGAAGCTGAGTATGTAGCTGCCTATAAAGCAGCTAAAAAAGCAGTATGGCTGAAGAAGTTCTTGACGACTTTGGAAGTCGTTCCAAATATGCTAATTACACTATATTGTGATAACAGCGGCACAATTGCAAATTTTAAAGAACCTCGAAGCCATAAGTGAGGAAAGCATATTAAGCGAAAGTACCATCTCATCAGGGAGATTGTATATCGAGGAGATGTGATACTCACACAGATTACCTCAGTAGACAACCTGACTGATTCATTTACAAAGGTTCTCACGTTTAAAGTGTTTGAAGGTCACCTAGTTAATCTAGGATTACAGGTTTTGTAAACTAGGATAGGTGAGAGAAATATTGAATATGTATATGATGTTATGTCTTAGTTTATTGAATTCTATTTTTCTCATTTAAAACTCGATATTTGTATATTATACCACTAGGAGTTTTATTCTAAGTGGGAGTATGTTGAGTTTTATGTTCTAAAACTCCTGATTTGTGAATGTTAAAATGTTCTATTATTCAATAAAGTTGTTGTTGAACAATTTTTCAATAAATTGTTATTCAATAAAAAATTTGCTTATGATAAAACTAAGAATCCAATAAGCAAGGTTCATTGACTATAGTACGAGTAATTGAACTTTATGTAGAGACATAAACATGAATCAAGTTCGATTAATAGTCTAAATGGTCTATAATATAGGAATAAGGTTGGACGTCTTATTCTGAGAACACTATGGATGCGACCCACTTTGTATTTAGTACGAGTGATCCCAAGACACTCATGTAGAGACATATGAGTGAGAGCATCCTATGTAATGATATTGTATAATACCGGACCATGAAATCGTCACGTTTACTGAGTTATGCTTAACTTGTTTGTTTGTGTTGAGGGGTGGGTTGTGAAGTTTTTGGTTTGAACATTGTACTTTTAATTTGTTTTTTAGCCTAAGTGTTATGTTGAAGTTTTTGTAACTTGTTGTGTTGAGGGATAGGCGTTTACTTAACTTGTTGTTTAGGGCTGAGTTTTGGTTAGTTTGTTGTGTTGATGGGTGGGTTGTGAAGTTTTTGGTTTGAACATAGTACTTTTCAATTTGTTTCTTAGTCTAAGTGTTATGTTGAAGCTTTTGCTTAACTTGTTGTGTTGAGGGGTGACTTGTTGTTTAGGGGTGAGTTTTGTTTAACTTGTTATGTTGAGGGGTGGGTTTTGAAGTTCTTGGTTTGAACCTAGTACTTTTCTACACGTTTTTTAAGTTTACTGTTAACTCGTTTTATCTTTATCTTGTTTTTGAATGAAGTTTTTGTTTTTTTAGTTGTAATGTTAGATGTTTTGAATTTTGTAACAATGTGTTTTATTTGGTGTGATTGTAGGTAAACTATTGTTCGAATATGACGTTTGGAGATGATTTTAGAGATGAGACATTCTCTTATGTATTTATTTATTCAAAAATACTTTGTAGAACATTATGTAATTTTTTTAATAATTTTTGTTACAAAATATACTATAATTTTGTACATTGATTTTGTGCTACAATTTGGTTATTCATTAGACATCGTTTGGTTTGATTAATATTGTTTTGAATTTTAGTTTATTCAGGTGAGTATTTAAAAATAAAAATATAAAAAAAAACAAAAAAGTTGAAGAAATTAAATCTATTGACAATATTGTCGAGAGTTCATGAACTCCTGTCAACACTGGCCATTTAGAGAATCGTTATTGAAGTTGTGTCGTAGAGGAACTCCCGACAGCGTAAGCCATTTGTTGGGAGCTATCCCTATCTCCTAACGGCTAAAGTCGTTGGGAAATGTACATTGAAATTTTGATGAAACGAACTTCTAGCTGGCTAAAGGAGGATGTTAGGAGATTTCAAGAACTCCCGATGGGTTTTTCCCGACCACTTTACCGATGACATATTAACCATCAAGAGTTCATGACCTGACGTGTTTTTGGACAATTTTCTATGAGTTTAGGTATCAGAAAATATACTTTTTTTTAAGGATGTCTCAATTTGGTAATTTGTTGATTGTGTACCCTTGTCTCTGTGCTTCACTTGGAGAGTCTAAATATTCGAAAAATGATTTTTATCTTCGGGAGGCTTTGCTGAAGTCTTTATGAATTTAGAGAGTCTTTTAATAGTTGAATAATTCTTTGAACTCTCTCTAATGCTTTTTTGAACTATTTAAATCAATAGAATTTTCATGGGATCATGTGAGCTTGAACTTGACCTTTGAACTAGTTCATGAACTTGATGTTTAGGTCCAACTAACTCTATTTTAAACTCGATTGACATTTGATCTATAGATTAAGACCTCAATTGAACCTAAACCAAAATATTAAAACCAAACTAGCTTCTTCGATCCATTTTTCATGAGAAAAACACGTTGATCTTCAATTTCAATTTTTGCATCGACAACTTTTAATTAGTTCTAAGTTTAATAATTTTCATGTGTAGTTTTCGTTGTTAATTTGAAAATTTCTCATTCAAACATTATAATAGAATAACTTAAACTAGATAATCTTATTTGAAGCAAGATTTAGGTGTCAGGTAATATACATTACATTCTCTTCATGATGTCATTGATGCAATAACTTTGAATTAACGATTAAAATGAGCTTAAGTTTCAACAAATAGCAAAGAAATGCTAATTACAAAACTGGAAAAACAAAAAAAAATTAATAAAAAAACAAAAAACAAAAAACAAAAATGCGAAATTTTGAACCACACCTGGGTCCACGTCGACTGTGACGCTGGTTCCGCCATGGATTGTGGTTGCAGCTGCTTGCCTCCGTCCGTCAACGATCTCCACTGTCTTGATTGTGGTTGCAGCTACTTGCCTCCGTCCTGTCAACAATCTCCACTGTCTTCACATCCTCTTCAAACGCAATCCCCTAAACCCTAAATTCTAAACTCTAATATATATATATATATATCTTGATCTTCCAATTCTAGAGATTTAATGTAGAGTCTATTGCACTTAGATTTAAGATTGTATGCATCTTATGTGTTCGACAAGAAGAAACGGACTCTCGAAAATCAACTTGCAGATCAAGCATATTGCAATAGAAAAGATCAACGAGAACCTAGGTGAAGATCTGACAAAAAAAATTGTTTAGACATTTACTGGATTTTTCAATACAAAATCAATCATTCAAAGAATGTATAAAACCAAAATCTGCGACACAGTTAAACTTTCTGATAGGGGAAAGATATTGAAGTTTGGATTACCAAGATTTGCAATTGCAATAATAACTAGGTTGAACGGTAGAAAACTACCGACAATTGAAATTTTAAAAAAGATGTATTAATTCGAGAGCTTGAAATAAGTGAAAATATGTATAAAATAACAAGTAAAATCTTAATGAGAATAAAAAATTTTTATTCAAATTTAAAATAATAAATGTACGAAATAATGTAGGGTGATAAACAAATTGTAGAAAATTGAAATCTATTTTAATTGAGAATTAATACACGGTTTATGAATTACACTTATCTAAAAAAGTTGTTATCGAACTATATCGAGGCAAATTTGAAGTTTTTTTTTCTTTTTTAAATTCGTGGATGTCCGAACCAGCTTACACGCATTATATCATGTTCTCGACATACTTTTGTCAAAAATCTTATTATTACTGTTCTTTTTCTTTTTGAAAAAAAAATCAAAATGATCTCCAATTTTGCTATTTCCATCCATTTCTCGCACATTATGTTTCGATATTAATGAGTTTGCTCTTGTTCTGTGCCACGTGTATGAACTATTTTTTTTTTTTTTGAAAAAATAAAATTAATTTTTTAACAAGAAGTGTCGTGTGTGAAAATTAAGAACATGCTGAAAGTATATATTCAACATTTTACATGTTTTTTTAATTAGTTTTTAGTAGAAAATTTGTTGGAAAACTCTAAAGAATATCCATTTACGTTTACTTCATTTTGGTCATATTAAACATTAATTTTAATATATTTAATATATTGTTTTAGTCTTGGAAACTTTTAAAATATATCAATGTAAATCATTGTTATATTAATTTTTTCATCAAATATTCACCGATTGTCATTTTTCTATTTGTTAGTTCGATTTCATTTTTTAAAATTGAAATATGTTTTAAACAATGTGAGACCTTTACTAACAAAAAATTTTGGAAAAAAAAAAGATATCAAGCAGAATAATTTTAGAGCAGAAGGAAAAAAAATGAAGAGAATATAACTCATTTATCCGAATAAAATATAATTGAGAAATTTATTGATTTATTTTCCAAATCATAATTCAATAATAAAGTTGTAGGGCATGTAATTCAAGTAGATAATAAAATAAACTAAAATAGAAAAATAGTGAATATTTTGAATTATTGACCCCAATTCAAACTAAGCAGTAATCCACTTTATTTGGGTGAAGAATTAATTATTAAGAGTTAACCACTTTGATTTTAATATATTCCAATTTTGTTGAACACAAATTAATTTGAAGGAGAGGAGTGATCAATGAGGTCAATTCATTCCTAAAAATCACCATCAAATCTTTTAATCTAAATCAAAGGGTAATTATTATGTATAATTTTTATTAAAAAAATATATATTATATTTTAAATATATATATTTATATCCATATCTATTCTCTACCACCTTTGTAGATAAGATCATACATTAATTAACCATCAAATCGGTGTTAATCATTTTTAATTCAGTGCATTTAAATTGTGTTCCTACATATATATATATAAAAAAATAGATTGATTCTTTTCATTAAATCAATCTTAATACCAATATCTTATTAAATACATTTGAAAAAAAATCGATTTTGATTTGATCAAATTGTATCCTTTAACGAGTATTTTAATTCGTATGTCAATTCAATTTCTCCTAATTTACTGGCTATTGTTAATAAAGAAAAATAAAATAAAAAAATCACAAAATGGTAAAATAAATTTAACTCAATTTAGAATCTATTTGGAATACATTTTCAAAGTTATTTTAGAAAAAATTGAGGTGTATAACAACCATTCGAAAAAAATATATTAAATTATTTTTATCAAATAAATTTAGATAAAAATGAGTTTTTTTTAATTGAAAAAACATATTAAAAGAATTTTAAGTTAAAATTAAAAAATTGTTATGGTGAAATTTGATACAAGTGTTCGTTCAAAAGCGTAAAACAATCTTAGAAGGTGGATCACGTTTGATGAGTCAGCATAAATAAGCTGACATGGAAATAAAACTAATTTAATTGGCCAGCATTCAACAAAGGCAGATGCCAAGCTGCGTGTGCGCCTTCGAACTCCATGCATATTCCTCACGCTACCACGTGCCAACTCAGCAATTCATCCCTTACCACGTAGGACCCACTCATCGTCAACAAATCAACGGCCACGATCAAACCTCTCATCTCCTTTACCCTTTTTCTCCATTTTAATTCACCTTATTTTCGCGTGTAAAACTCGTGGAAATCCCCTCGAATCCACGTTCTTTTTTCCCCCAACACGTGCCAGTTCCCTCTCCCAATCCTCTGCATTAACCTCCACCATAACTGCAAAAAGCTACTAATCCCCATTCGACAACACGACAGTACGAGGGTGATATCGTCATTTTGTATTATAAAGAAAGCGGTTGCAAGGAAAACAAAATGATACTTAGCACAGAGGAGTAAATTCTGAGAGGTGAAGGAAGAAGACCCGAAGCCGACGAGTACAAAACTTCGGGACTTTCAATAAAATTTAAAAAAAAAAAATGGAAATCCAAAATTGACCATTTAAATTGAGAAGGATTTACAGTTTCGTTTTCGAGTAACGCGATTGGTGTAATCCATATCGAAAAAAAAACCGATTTTAATCCTTTCGATTTAACCAGTCTCGTTGCCTCCACCGGCGCCGTCGTTGTTGAATCAATCACAATCGGACTTTCAATTGAAAAGCGATTTCAAGAAATATTAAGGAAGGCAATCAATCGTCTTCCCCATCGTTCAATTGTTCTTTACTCTCTGCACTCCGATCCAATGGCTTCTTTAGGAATTCGATGTGGAGGTAATTGCGGTGTATTGAATCTTAACGACGGATGCGATCACAGACCATATCCTCCTCCTCGTTCTTTAGTCGTTTCCACGGCAAGATTAAGGAAATCGAGGAGTTACATTACCGCGACGAAGAGTTTAGAGGCGGTGAATCGTAGAGAAAAGGGAAACGATGAGGTAATATCTCGCGATAAGTTAGATGAATGGATGAAGGAATCGGTGGTTGACATTGTGAAGAATCTTCGAGAAGCGCCTCTGTTCGTCCGAGTTTACAAAGAGAAGGGGAAAACGGCAAGATTGGAAACGGAGAAGGCGGTGGAGGAAGATAGATGGGCGATGTTGGAAAAGGCATGGAAAAACGGAGCAGAAGCGACGCCGGAAGGGATCATATTCGTACAAAAGCTTGAAGAAGAAGAAGAAGAAGAAGAAGAAGAAGTTGAAATGGAAGGGGAATCGAAGGCGTGGGGGATTGTAGTACAAGGGAGAGGAGTTGAAAGAGGAGCACCGGTGTGTTACTTGTTGAAGACGAGTAGAGCGGCGGGGTTAGGGCTATGGTGTACGCATTTCAGTTTGGTTAGGGTTAAGAATTTCAGAGAGACGACGAAATCGCAGCTTCAGAATTGTTGGTTGATGCAGAATCAATAAAGAAGAAGAAGAACAACAACAATGGCGGTTCAATTGTGTTATATTGGTAAAATACACTCGTAATTTCAAATTCAATACTCAATGTGAAGTAATTGTTCATAGTTTTTTTTTTTTTTTTTTGATTGAAAAGGAATATGGAAATACTTTTGGTGAGGATGATGATGGAGAGAGGGGTAATTAGTTATTTTATTTTTCATTTATTCTTATTGTTAATTGTTTAGTTATATATAATATCTAATTAGTTTAGTTAATTCCAAACTATATCTATTGCTAATCTCACTTGTTGAGTTTGACAAAATTGTTTTTAGATTTGGATTACTTGGAGCTGTTTGGAAACTCTTCGATTAGTTTGAGGTTGTTTACTGGTGGATCATGGTAATCTTACCCACCCCAAGTTTAATTGTTAATTAATTTGGTTAAACTCAAAGTCAAAAGTCATTAATTTCAACCCTTCATCATCTTATTTGACTTTTTTATATTTGAATTAATTAATTATCCTTTTAAGAAAAGAATTAGGCAATATTAAGCCAAATTCACCAAACCAAAAAGACAATGTCAAATATTGGGAAACTATCCCACCAACCGTTAAAACTAGCTCATCTGCTCAACAAGTCAAGTCATCTACCACCTTGCTCATCTGCTCAATAATATAATTAAATATTTTTTCTTGCGAATGCTTTTTGGCCGAGATCGAGCCTATGATTAAATTAGAAATAAAAATTTGAAATATGCAACATGTTATGATTCATTGATAAAATACTTTTATGTCCCAAATTATTATATTGTTTTGTTATTATTAGATCAATGTTTTTATAAACACCACCTTGGCTTGCTCAATTAAGTTTATGCTCTCAAAATATCTTATTTGTACATTTTGGTTTTTTTTTTTCTCTCTCTTCAAAAAATCTGTTTGCACAAAATCACACAAACAAGGTATTTATCTCGATCTTGTCTTTATTAATGATTGTTTGATTTCTAACGCATGTATTGATATCGTTTACGTAATCTCAGTGTAATTAAACACACAAATCTTGAACAAAATTCACACGTATTGCCCCCACATTGCCTAAAAGAACTAAATCTCACGGGAGATATATACATTTTTGGGCCAATATGCATAACTTTTTCTAGGATTTTGTATATTTGTCAACTTTTATTCAAGATGTCTCGCATATTCATTTTTTGTAATAAGAATGAGAAAGAATAAGCGGAGCAGATGAAAAGTATAATTGTAGACATATGAGAAATGTTTACACCAAATATATAGAATAGGTAGTGTTATGGGTCGATTTTAGACCAAAAGGTAGAAGCCACATAACGAAGAAGAGTAAGCTAACAATAGTAAATAGACAAGCAAATGTGACAAGATGAGCAAAAGTAGGCCGATCGACCTCGACCAAGGATGAGCTCAAGCCGACCTTCTTCTTTAAATGAATGGAGCGTTTTACAACCTCTTTGGGCCTTGAGAGGAGGATTGTTTGGGGTAAAAGCCAAAACCAACCTCCTTGCTCGGCCTTAGCCAAGGATGAGACTGAGGTTGACCTTCTTTCTTTGATTAATGGAGCTTACTATAGCGCCTTGAGAAGAGGATGGTTTGGGTCAAAAGTCAAAACCAGTAACCTCGGCCTTAGTCTTAGTTTCGACTAACGACTAGGTTGAGTCTAAGTCTCACGATGACCAGGGCATGCCAAATGCATGCCTTAACCCATTTAGTTGGAGAGGTAACCTAATATGACTCAGATCCTCGAACAAGGATGTCCTAGGTGAGAATTAATCTATATATACATAATTATGACCTTAGAGAAAGTAAGTCAATTCTAATACTCAAAACTCTCCACTTGCTACACATATACGTTTTCTGAGTTAAGCATCAGAGCTTGTGTGGTAAGCACCTCAAACTCTCCACTTGCTACACATATACGTTTTCTGAGTTAAGTATCGGAGCTTGTGTGGTAAGCACCACGCCGGCGTGTACATGTTTTCATCTTACAGGCCAGACTCTTTCTCAAATTACAAATTTACCGTTGTTGCCACGGGAATGTCAGGTACATATTTTTCTATCCAAATTTTAGCATCAACAAAGTAGGGTAGATTTTGTTTAGCTTGAATTGGTAATGAAGTGTCCGCATAATGTTGTGTCGAATGTCGCCTCTGCTTCTGTGATTAGTAATCAAGCAAACCTGCATTTTCTCTTAATCGGTGATGGTGTGTTTCAAATGACACTTTTAGTGTCTAGGTTATGGATACAGTGCAAAACAACACATAATAAAAATGCAGAACATCACATGTTGTTCAAATTCTAGGCTAAGCATCAAAATAAAAGTTGAAGAATAGATACTTTCCAAGTCATTCTTCAAAATCTTCTCCAAGTCTAATTTCATTTAAGATGATACAGTAAATCAAAAACTTCTTCTCTGCAAATTGGAGGCTTCCAATGGATCTTCCCCACTATTATCTCTTAGCAAAGAACCATCTTGTAAGAGTCCTTTTGAAAGTGAAGGGACAGGGAAAAAAGAGTTTTCTTCTCTATAAAATTTTAAGAGAGAGAGAGCTTGAGAGAGTGAAAATAGATTTCTGTCAAAAAACCAACCTTACACAAAATTGTTTTGTGTTTTTTACGATGGGGAAGATAACTTCCCACCTCCCCACCTTCTGCCTAAAGTTGGAGAGAGATTGAGATTAAATAATATAATTTAATTATATAATTAAATATAATAAGATTATTTAATTATATAATTAAATATAATATGATTTAAATAAACATTTGTATCACATACAAATATGCATATCTTTATAACCTATAGTTTTAATACAAATCGTATTCATTTATTTATAACCTATAGCTTTAATATAAAAAACATTGTTTTAATTTAATATTCTAATAAAAATACATTAATTATCCTAAATAATCTATAGTTTTAATTATAAATTATATTTACAATTAACTATATATATATATATATATATATATATATATATGATAATGCATCATTCACAAACATTTACTACATATCTCTTAGTTTATTATATTAGTCATTCACAAACAATTACTATATGTCCCCTAGTTAATTGAACAATTCAAAATTTTCTTTTAAACTATGGTCCTTGTTAACTTGTTATGAGTTAGTAGGGAGCCTAAGGGACATTTAGATAATAAGCTTCAATGTTACGAAATTAATTAATTTAATTAATTAACATCCATTAATTATGAGCATTCTACTAAAGACCCATAACTGCAATCTTGTGCATTGTAGAACGTGTTGCGTCCACGGATATAACAATTACAAGTAAGTCGATCTTTCACAAGTTTTTCATAATTACCTAATTATAATTGGGTCAAATTATTGTTTTACCCCTATAATTACCTCTTTGTTCTTGAGTGTCATTGATCCTCTAATGAACAATTTATTTATAGTCTAGCTATAAACTAAGTGAACCTCCACAACAGTAATAAGAATAACTCGGTTAAACAAATTGGTAAAGAACTCCAAGAAAGCTAAACAAATTTTACTGGAAAGATTGATCAAAGATTTAAAAAATAAAAAACTTGTTCTTAACTTCAATATTTCAAACTCTCCACAATCTAATTGATCAAACTAAATTGAAAGTCCTAAACATGCATTTTAACTACAAGAATACAAAGAAAAGCATAAAGTTTAAGAGATAAAACTCTGTGAAAAATTCATTCAAACTCAGGTTGTGCCTTATGATTAGGTTGACTTGGAAAGTTCTTCAAACAATTTTAAACACGATCTTCAATT
The DNA here is from genome assembly GCA_037974625.1 of Cucumis cinereus. Taxonomy (NCBI): domain Eukaryota; kingdom Viridiplantae; phylum Streptophyta; class Magnoliopsida; order Cucurbitales; family Cucurbitaceae; genus Cucumis; species Cucumis cinereus. Next base: position 12,178,247 of record JBBPDJ010000023.1, read on the forward strand.
GAGCTAGCTTGAGCTTGTTGAGCTTCATTTTCTTATTGTAAAACCTCATTATCTCCTTCACTTGTCGGTTTCTTCTCAGGAAACTACTCCTTTACTTACTCTAAGACGGAAAGTAGTGAATTTTAGAAGGGTTATGTCTTATATGTTCAGATTTTTAGATATATTTCTTTGTATAAATATTGTTTTAGAGTTGATTAATGAAACTTACTTGGTTCATTCGTTGAATATATAGTAAGTTTATAAAATATGTTACTTGTGTTTCAATTATATGATCTGATGGTATCTATTTTAGATATGTGATATTGAAAAATTAGTGGTGTTGGAAATTTGGAGGTGGAGTTGTGCGGGTTTTGTAATCGTTGATATTTTGCATGAGTTGTTTGAATGTATATGATTTTATATATTTTGTTGTTTGTGTGTGTATAAGGTACATGCTTGGTATATGAGTTACTTTCTAGTGTAAATACAAATTTCAGGTTAATAGCCTATTTGGAGTTGATTACAGGCTGCATATGTGGGAGGGTCGTAATGACCCATATTTTTTTTTATAAAAAAATTGGTATAGTTGACGGGTAAAAAATGTCAACAAAAGAGTTCAGTTGATATTCACAAAGCATAATGAAAAGATAATAGTTGATGACAACACATGTCAATGGAAAATGATTTCTTTATGTTTTTAAAAAATAGTTGATGGACAAAAAATTTCAATATTACCAGCATTGACGTTCGAAAAACATAGAAAAACAATTTGTCTTGACGGTCTTTTTCATATAGTTGATGGTCAAAACACATAAATATTAACTTACTTTGAAGTTCACCACCTATCAAGAAAGATTTTTCCTTGATGGGCTTTTCCATATACTTGATGAGCAAAAAACTGTCAAAATCTCCTTTCTTGATGGCCAAAAACATCAACAAAGGGTTTTTTGTGACATGTTTTGGCCATCAAAAAATTTGGACAAACTTTTTTGATGTCTGCCTACTTGATGTTTGTTGGCCCAACGTAGACATTTTTATGTTTTTTCGTCCATCAATAAAAGCCAAATTGTAGTAGAGTCACGTATTATGACAACGAAATATGGCATATGGATATCAAACTTGCTTTTTTGAATGACTATCTAGATGACAGTATTTTTATGTCTCAGCCAAAGGGGTTTATTGAACAGGGTCAAGAGCATAAAGTTTGTAAATTAAAGAAATCCAACTGGTGGATTAAAATAAGGCTCTCGATCCTGGAATATTAGATTTGATATTGCGATCAAATCTTATGGTTTCATACAAAATGTTGAGGAGCTCTGTGTGTACAAGAGGATTGTCAAGTCTTTTGTAACTTTCCTAGTGTTGTATGTTGACGATATCTTACTCGTTGAGAATGATGTAAGATACCAACTGACTGATACTAAAAAAAGACTAGCTACTCAATTCCAAATGAAAGATTTGGGTGAGGCTCAGTACATTATTAGAATTCAAAATATTCTTAACAATATTTAGCTATGTCTTAAGCAACTTATATTGACAAGATGTTGTCTAGATATTTTACCCTTTAGGCATGGAATGCATATGTCTCATGAACAGTGTCACAAGACATTCAAGAAGTTGAAGATGTAAGACAAATTTTCTATGCATCAGCTGCTAGAAGCTTGATGTATGAAATGTTATGTACAAGACTTGACATATGCTACGCAGTAGGGATAGTTAGCAAGTATTAGTTCAACCTTGGATATGATCATTGGACTATCGTTAAGAATATCCTCAAGTATCTTCAGAAAATGAGGGACACTATATGCTCGTGTATGGAGGTGGAGATTTGATCCTTACAAGATATACTTATTTTGATTTTCAGTCTGACAAAGATTCTAGAAAATCAACATCAGGGTCAGTATTCACACTCTAAACAAAAAGGAGTTGTAGTATAAAATAGCATCAAACAAAGTTGTGTTGTTGGTTCCACTATAGAAACTCAATATGTAGTTTCATGTGAAGCATCAAAGAAATAGTCCGCCTAAGAAAGTTCTTAACAGATTTGAAAATCGTTCTGAATATGCATCTACCCGTTACGCTTTATTTAAATAACAACGGAGCAATTTATAATTTCAAAGAACCTTGGAGTCATAAGCGATGTAAGCATATTGAGCGAAAGTATCATCTAATCAAGAAGATTGTACACTGAGGAGATGTGATAGTCACACAGATTGCCTCAGCAGACAGCCTAGCTGATCCATTTACAAAGGCTCCTATGGTTAAAGTTTTGATGATCACCAAGTTAGTCTAGGATTACATGTTTCGTAAACTAAGACAAGTGGGAGAAATATTGAGTATGTATCTGATGTATGTCCTAGTTTATTGTACTCTATTTAATTTTCTCACTTAAACTCGACATTTGTATATTATGCCACTGGAATTTTAGTCCAAATTGGAGTCTTTTGGATTTTATGTCCTAAAACTCGTGATTCGTGAATGTTAAACTATTTTATTATTCAATAAAGTTGTTGAAGTATTTTTCAATAAGTTGTTGTTGAATAAGAGATTTGCTCATTATAAACTCGAAATCCAATAAACAAAGTTCCTTGAATATAGTACAAGTAATTGAACCTTATGTAGTGACATAAATGTGAATCAAGTCGGATAATAGTCTAAATGGTGTATAGTATAGGAATAAGGTTGGACATCTTATTTTGGAGACACTATGGATGTAGTTCACTTTGTATTTAGTACAAGCGAAGTGATCCCGAGACGCTCATGTAGAGACATGAGAGTGGAATCGTCCTATCCAATGAGATTGTATAAGATCAGATCATGAAATAGTCACTTTTACTTTATGACACCATTAACTTTTGACTATCTTCAACTTCCATGACCTAGGTAGCTCGACCTTAATTCTGAGCTAACTATGAACTCTTGTCTACTCGAGATTATCCTTAGATCTGCATAGGTGAGAGCAGCTCAACAACGTTGGCCCAATAGACCTCCCATTTCAAGGGTAAGACCAAGTGGATAGCTGAGGGAGATGGGATGGAATATGAAATTCACTTTTGTCCGCTTTTAGAGTTAGTAGATGGATTATTCCCTTAAGCACTAACTCCAAGTCTTAAACAAAGGGGGCCTGAGAGAAATCCAGTTTATAGGTTGAACCATAAACCAATTGTTCATCAGATAATCAACTGAGGCTTAAAGATCAAGATGTAATCTCAGGGGTAAAATGGTAACTTGATCCCATCGAGACTACGAACAACTTGTAAAGGGTTGACTTACTAATCATGGTTATAGTGACTTTGAACTTGAGTTAGTGAAAAATTCCTCACTTAGTGGAATTATACCAAATTTGGTGAATGACCTATGTGCTCAATGTGTTATTCTTCAATCAATTGATCCATCAAAACCACTTGCTTAGTGATATTTAAGTGTCAAATTAATTTGCAAGTAAAATTTGTATGTCATTTGGCTATATATAATTACACAATACGATTGTGAAAAATGATGATGAACTTGAGTGAATTTTGGTAGAAAATCAATTGCGTTCATAGCTCCCCCTCACTTAAACACTTCATAAAATTGATCACTAATTTGGTCCCAGCTCTAAGTCTTAAGAGAATAGTGGAGAAGGCTTAGGTAGTTCTCCTCGGTATATTTTTTTTTATCAACAACAACATTAAACAAGTGTAAATTTTGAACTACGAAGCTATGAACACTTAAACTTTGTTTTTTTTTTGTTATTTTAGAAAGCATGTTTAATCCTCTAAATTAATATAATTACGAAGATAATTTATCCTATTACTTCTATACGTTCTACTCGTTTGAATTGGAAATTGGGAATTGGAAAGTGCAATAATTAATGTTGGTTGTTTAGTAAAGATGATTGTGATGATAAGAATATTTTGGTATTGTAATGTTAAGTGATAGTGTGGGTTACATAGATCAAGAGGGTATCATTTGGGTCCTCCATAAAGTGTGTGTAAACCCTAAAAAGAGAAATAAAGGTTTTGAAATGGGCAATGAGTTTAATTATTTTTGTTCCCCACTTTCTCATCCTTCACTCCAACTTTATTCTCTTCAATATAATGCACCCTTCAACTTACACATCTAAACATTTCATTTCATTTTTTTAAACTACGTACATATCATCTATATATCTATATATATACTAGTGGATTTAGTATAGGTTCAAAGGGTTCGAGCTCCCCTAAACTTTATACTCTTTATATAATATCTAAAAAAAAATTGAAATTATACCAATATCAAAAGATAGTGTAGTAGTAAAAATATCTTCCAGTTTCAGTCCCCTCTAAATCTAAATTCAAGCCTACATATACAGTAAGTTTATCTTATACACAAGAACGTTAATAAACATAAATTGACACATACACCTTCATACTAATGTTCTTCAAATCATCCTATTTTATAATATGTTGTAAAAATTAAAAAGAAATAAATAAGTTTTGTGTTGAAAAAGAAATGATAAGAGCCATGTGGTAATTAATGCATAAGAAAATGTATTAAGTTTTTGTTGACCCATAAATACTTTAATTATTTAGTTGGACAGCTCATTGGCCCTGCACCCTTTGCACATGCTCTTCATTAATCTTTCATTCTTCAAATTAAATTAACAAATTAAAATGTTAATCTTCAATTCTATTCTATTCTCTTCCTTCTATGTTTTCTTAATTTTTCTATTTTGTTTTTTATTATTATTATTTATTATTCTACTTCTCCATAGTTTTTCTTTTAATGCATCGATTTGATTACAAGCATTGACCATTCAATTCGATAATCGAGAAAGTTTAAGACAGTATTTATTTATTTTGTACTATAATGCTATAAACATGAAATATTAGATAAATTTAAGATATTTTCGGATAAAAATTTCACAAAACAAATAAATTTATTCAAGTATTTTTAAAAATCTTAAAAAATATTCCTATGAAACAAAGATGGTTATCTACGTCTCTAAAAAACAAACCGTTCTATTAAGAGTAAAATCATGTCAATTAGACAATTTTGTGATGCTAAGCTCACTTCCACAAAAAATAATAATAATAATAAATAAATAAATAAAATTAGTAACATGATTGAACTCAAAACTTTGAGATCATGGGGCAGACACAATGGCATAATGGAAAAAACTTTTTTAATTATATATATATATAAAAAAAAAAAAAAAGAAGAAGATGAATAATGGGATAGAGATATTGATTCTCATGTGTGGTATTTGGTATAGGAAACTTTTTCACTGGCAATAGGGGGTTTTTTTTTTAAAAATAAAATAAAAAATAAAAAATAGAAAATTGTGGTTTTTGTGCAGTTTGGGTTATTCTATTCAGTACTTAGCAGTTTTGGTCCCAAGTTGGTGCTAACAATTATGACATTTCTTACACTTTTTTGACTTCTTACCTCTTTGCTTTTACTTTCTCTTCTTCTTCTTATTCTTCTCTCTCTCACATGTTCTTCATTCATTCACTTTCTTCATATCATCACTTACATCCAATTTAAATTTTGAATTATCTTTTGACTTACACACTTTACTACTAATACCTTTGTTTCTATGGCTATGGCTATGGCTATGGCTATGAAGTATACAGTATAGCTTACAACACCTCACCTTTGTTGTAACGACGTTTGAATATCAAAAAAACTCATAGAAAATTAATTTTTAAGTAGGTGGTTGTCATGAGTTTAAAACTTGCAAATCCATAAATATTCTATCTTACTTATCTACTAAGAAAGATCTTCTGTTATGTTTCATTTGTAGTTTTCTTGTGTTTGTCTTCTTGTATTTCATTTAATTAATAATGGTGTCCCTCTACCTCTGTTATCTTAGTATTAAGTTTCTATATTTAATATGTATGATTCTTTTTATTTTTTTCTTTTTTCCTTTTTGGGTGCAAAACAGCATGTTCTAAAAGTTCTTATATCACAGTTTGTTTATTCTAATTGGCAGTCATCTCATGTCTTTGCATTCTTAATTCTGTTAAGAATGTTGGATAAAGATGTGATGCTTGTTTCATCTTTTACACACTCAAAAAGTGCCAATACTAACAAAATCTGAATTATGACTGACTAACTTTGATCTTGAAATGAATAGACAATATGAAAGATAAGTGAAAAGGTTAAAGATTTTCGATCGGGGATCCGAAATGGAACCCGGTGAAGAGGAATCCGGAAAACTCAAACATACACAACAACAAAACTACTAAATACAACAGACATTGATAGAGAGCTACAATAAAAGGGGAAAAAAAAAAAAAAAAAAGAAACAGAAACAGAAAACTCTCAACATTTTTTGATGTTTTCATCTACCTTAACGATTGATCGAACAAACCGGATTCTTCTTCGCCGAATGACCTGTGTTGAATCCCCTTCAGAGATTTGTAATAAGAAACCAAACTGGATTCATCCCAATTCTTCTTGGCCTTCTGATGGACATCTGATAAGCTCTAATATATTAACAACCTCTGCCATATCGGGTCGGTTCGATGGCACCTGAGATGTGCATATCAAGCCTAGTTTCACTACTGGTAAGGCCTCTTCCAATGGAAAATTCCTCTGGAGCCTCCCATCAATGCATTCCTCCACCCGACCTTCTTCCAGCGCCCGTCGAACCATGTCGCAAAGTACCACCACGTCGTCTTCCATGTATTCCACAGGTCTCTTCCCTGTTACCACTTCAAGAACCAGAACTCCAAATCCATACACATCACATTTCTCTGTTATCTTAACCGTTTTGCACGCAAACTCAGGTGCCATGTATCCTAGTGCACTTTGTATCTTGCTGCTCAACACGTACCGATCAAGCATCGGTAACAATCTTGCTAAGCCAAAATCTCCAACTTTAGGTTCGCCCAAACTATCGATCAGTACATTGCTTGATTTTATATTGTAGTGAATGATGTTCATTTGGTGCAAATGTGCCAAGCTTTTTGCAGTTCCGAGGATTATGTTGAACCTTTCATTCCATGAGAGGATGTTTCCACCCAATCCTTCATGAAGCTGTTTATACAAACTCCCGCCAGACACAAATTCATATATGAGGAGCTGCAGAGATGGAGTCCAGTAATAACCTTCTAAAGCCACAAGATTTTGGTGCCTAACTTTCCCCAACTTCTTAACCTCCCTTTCAAACTCTTCTTGAGATTTGACAAGACTTGAAACAGTGAGCTTTTTTATTGCAACCGGATGCCCATCACGAAGAACAGTTTGGTAAACCGCTCCAAATCCACCACGGCCAAGCTCACAATCCTTGTTAAGGAGAGCATGTGCACCAGTACTAAAATCAGGCTCTCCTGAAAACATGACAAGCTTGCCAGAATTAGCATCCGTAGTTGGAGAGTGGCTGAAGTCATCCCCTCCTGAAAACGTGATGGCTGCTTCAGGATGATTCGCAGACGACCGAACATGGAGGTTAATGACAGAGATCGCAACTACACCGACGAGGATAACAGCAGCTGCACCAATGGCAATGAGTGCAGAGATGCTGAGGATGATTCTTTTGTGACCAAGAGTTGTAGGTAATGAAGGAGAACCCGAGTCAGAAGATGAGTTGGGGTTGAGAACAATAGGCTTTGGAAGGACACCAGGGCAAGACCTCTTGACAATAGAACCACAGAGAGAAGGATTTCCAGCCACAGAGGAAGGGGAGATTGTATTGAAAAACCCACCTGCAGGTAGTTCACCTTGCAGATTGTTGTGAGAAATGTTAAACAAAAGAAGGTTAGGAAGATTAGCCAACTGTTTGGGCAATGCACCACTGAGATTGTTTGTTGACAAGTCCACAATTTGAAGATTGATCAGTTGAGAGAATTCTGCTGGTATAGAGCCAGCTAATCTGTTTTCCGATACGTCCCTGCGAAATTGAAGCAGTATCTAAGAGCGGCATCGATAACGTAAACTCGGGGGAAACCTCAGACTCTCTCACAATGAAATTTAATCGCAAAAGCATTGAAATTTAGTTGCTGTCGTGATAAGAAGCACAGTTTAATCCAACAAAAATGAAAGAATCCCACAAGAAAATGAGACATCAAAGCAAAAGACCACTTACAAAGTTACAAGTGAAGAACAGTTCCCGACTGAGTTTGGAACCACACCCTCCAGCAAGTTCTTCTCCAGTCTCAGTTCTTTCAATGATACGTCTCCGCCAAGTGTTTCGGGAATGCTTCCATTCAACTGGTTCTCACTCAAGTCAAGAAAAACCAAGGCCTTCAGGCCTCCAATACTCTCTGGAATAGCACCAACAAATGAGTTCTTACACAGGGTCAACACCTGCAAGCTACTTAATATCCCAATATCAGGTGAAATTTCACCCGAAAATGCATTGTGAGACAAATCTAAAACTTGAAGATTAACAAGAGCTTTTCCCACAGTTGTAGAAAGAGAGCTTCTTTTGATATCAGAAGGCAATACATTTTGCGAACCCAGCTTCAGAATCCAGGCCGGAAGAACACCGGTGAGAGAACCGTGACCGAGATCCATGGCTGAAAGGTTTTGAGAAGGAACTATGGACCCTGCCAAGCTACCAGTTAAACCATTTCCAGAAAGATTCAAAACCTTCAGTTTTTGAAGATTCCCAAATGAACTTGGAATGGGACCAGAAAACCTATTCCCTGAAAGGTCCAAGATTTCAAGGCCTTCCATTCCACCAATCCATTCAGGAACCTCCCCTTCAAATAAGTTTCTTCTTAAATTAAGAGTATTGCATAAACTAAGCTTCTTCATTGTCGCCGGAACGTCGCCGGAGAAAGAATTTTCACTGAGATCAACAGACCTCAAGAGTAAACAACTCCCAATCCCATCTGGAATCTGTCCAGAAAACCGATTCTTCCCCAAATTAACAGCTCGCAAATTATTCATACTCTTCACCTCCGGTGGAATTTCACCATCCAACATATTATCAGACAAATCCAAAGATCGAAGCCCAGTTAAGGACCAGATCCCAGAAGGTAATGAACCTGAAAACTGATTAGAAGATAAATTTACAGCAGCAAGACTGGAACAAGAGCTCAAACTTTCCGGGATTTTCCCTGAAAATTTGTTGTTAGCCAAAGAGATTACTCTCAACGACCCACATTGCCGGAAGAAATCATCCGTAATCATCCCATGAAACCCATTGCCGCTTAAATCAACCACTCGAAGATTTTCAAAGCGAGCATTATTAGGACTTAAATTTCCAGTAAGATTGTTGTTCGCAAGAGAGAGTTTACGAAGAAACTGCAATTGAAGAAGACCACGGCCAAGCCTTCCATTGAGTGAGAAGCCATCAAGATTAAGCTCAACAACTCTATTGGATCTGGGGTTGCATTTTAAACCAACCCAATTACATGGGTTATCGTCATCTTCATTCCACGAGGCGAGTTTCCCTTCAGGGTCTTCAATGTCGGCCTTGAACACAATCAGCCCCAAAACGTCTTCGTTCAAAGGTGGGTTCAGAGATCTCACCAACACTGGAACCACAACGAACAAGACGAACAACCCCAGTAGCATTTTCATCTTCAAGAAAACACCAGAATTATACGCTGCTAAACACAAAAATTTCAAATAAACCCCAAAGCCATGCCGAAAACCTTGCCCAGTACCAACCAACACCCAAAAACTAATCTCCCCAACTACAATACCACAAAATTTTCCATACCCAGAAAGAAAAATGTTAAAAAGAAACGACAAATTTACTTCGAACGGCTAGATTTGGGATTTTCGTCGTCCGCAAGAAAAATCACATCAACAGAAAAGAAAATGAAGGAACGACAAGAAATGGAAAAACCCGGTGAAGAAATGTAAGGAAAAAAAAACACTTTAGGACACAGCGAGCTTCAAAATCTTTCACTCATGGAAGCTAAGGAATTGAAGCAAAGCAACCCCGCAAAAAAAAAAAAAAAAAAAAAAAAAAAAAAAAAAAAAAAAAAAAAAAAAAAAAAAAAAAAAAAAAAAAAAACCAAAAAAAAAAAAAAAAACCCCCAACCAGAGTATATAACTTCTAACATTTTCTACACTGACACTCCCTTTCTCTCTCTCCTCTTTTCTCTCTCTCTAGTTCGCTCTGTAATCCATTTGTGAGAGAGAAAATAAATGGAAGTTTTATTCTTTCTTTTATCAACGGGAAAAAGCGGAGTGGGGCGCAGAGAGGGAGACGAGGTCTCAATCAATACAGATTGTGGACACGTGGCACTGCCAGAGTGGTAATTACTCCGATGTGGCAAACACGTAGTCCTTTTCGGCCAAAATGGCTTTTTATTACATTGTGGTACACGTGGCACACCTTCATTAGCTGAATTGAAATGCCCGAATTATCGGCTTAAGTACACAAACGCCCTTCTGTTTTCCACACAATTACCGCTTTTGCCATAAAAAATTCCCAAGATAACTTTAACAAATATTTAAATCCTAAATTGTGTTTGTGATAATCACATTAGTATTTTAATTAATCAACGCTTTAACATTGATTGGAAGGATTAAATGTAAATACTTTATAAAGAAAATCTATGTACTATTATGATTTGGTGGATATGATATTATTTTCATGTTAGTGATAATTATTAGTGGGCAATTAAGGAAGAGTGGCAATTTAAGTAAAATTAACTAAATTGGAGGGTAAATGTGGAAGGGGAAAAAGGAGTTGGGTGTGTGTGTGTAGTTAGTTGTATGAAAATAAAGGAAAGGAAAAGAAAGAAAAGCGGCCATAAAAGCAGGTGGGTGGGGAAACAGTGGGCGGTGGGAGGGGTAAAAATGGTATTTTGAAAATAAGTGCAATAAAAGCAAAGTGGAAGGAGAGAGGGGAGTGGTGGTGAAGAATGAAGTTGAAGATGTGATTTTTTAAGAAAGTCCTTTGAGTTTATATGTACAATTTGTCTGGGTTTAGGGTTTTGTAGTTTTGTGAAATGTTGTGAGTATGGATCTTAATAGGTACACTTTAGAAGTTAGTAGGATATTTGATATTGAAATCATGGGTAGAAGATAAGTAAAAATTGGATGTTAAATATTTGTTTAAGCATGGATCAGGGAAGGTATTCATTGGTTAAATCTTGTGAACAATGTTGAAGGTTGTCTAAGTCCAAAGGGAACCTAGAGGAGGCACAAGGGAATGTCCGTCCTCGAAGAGAAAGTCAAAACCTTGAGCTTTGGGTCGACCAACTGAATCAATAACTATATATACATATAAAAATAATAATCTAGTTGCTCTCCATCTAGTGTCTTGCATCCTAAAACGTCTTAAATCACTCTAACATAGTCAGAGTTGCACATAATCATAAATGATTGTTAGTGGAATGATACTATACATACTCTCATTTGACGACATTAAAAAGAAAAGTAGGTAATCTCCAAAAAAGACACATGACTTTATTTGTTATGTACTCGATTTAATAATTTGTGTATCATAATGCAGTAGGCTCGACATCATACTGATACAAGGATTTTTCATGCAAGTCAGTTAGAAAGAAGACTAAACAATACCAAGAGAAGCGAGTTGGAGGTTAAGTCCAGGAGAGGCCAACAACGACAACAACGTTGAACTCGTGCGAGATATGAGACCCTCTCGTTTTGAGAGGCATGTGATCAAATGCACCTCGTTGGGTGAAAGGCTTGCCTCTACCCCTCTAGCCCCTAGCCAAATTGGAAGCCTTCCCCCTAAATTTTTTTTCCTACCTCAAGAATTAGTTCGGATCGTGGATTATATTTTGGGGGCATAAGTGAGTTTCATTTTTTGTTGGCATACTTAGTGTTGCAACCTTTTTCGTCCACATGATAAACAATAATAAATAATCTAAGTGTGGGTAGTATGAAACTGGAAAATTTGAATTTGTGAAACGATTAATATTGAGTTCAATATATACATACATACTTAGATTTATTTATCACCAATTTAACTAGCAAATTCATCCTTGTTAAGAAAATGCTAAAAACTTAAAAACAATCATTTAAAAATTAAACCTTAAATTAGAAATTTTCCAAACCATCAAAACAACCCTAACTAACTAAACTGTGTAGATGTGTGTGGTTTTACTTTTTTTGGACATATTTCCAAATTTAGGGTAGGAGGGCAAGAAGCAAATAAAATTAGAAGTATTAGTTGGCAAAATTAATTTTAAAAAATAAAAGAAAATATAGAGAGAATGTGAGAGAAAAAATAAAAAATGAAAATAGTAAAAGTGGGTGAGTGAGTGAGGCAAATGAGTCCTTTGAGCAGCTTTTGACATAAATGCTTTCCCTTAAAGAGGGAGGCCAAGGAAGAGGTTACCCATTGGCAGAGGGGACCCCCACCCCTAAACCCTACCTTCTTTCCTCCTCTATTCTCTCCTCTTATTTAATGCAACACTAAACCCTTTATGGCATGTTTTGACAGTAGAATGGAGTCAATTATAATAGTTCACTTCTCGGTTAGGGTAATGTTTAGTTTTAGTAAAAGATTAGTATTATTCTTAAATCCTAAAAGGTTAAAATGTTCGTCGATCAACTTTTGAACACCACCTCCGGTGATCGTGTCGGTCAATCCCTACTCACCATCTCTGGTAACTCCACCGACGAACTTTCGATAACAACTTCAACGAACGCGCCGACCAACCTTCGGTCATCACCGATCAACCTTTAAATTTTTTAATAAAAATAGTTTTAGTATATATAATAAACCAAATAAACTTGTATGTCCAAATACTTTTTAAAAAAAGTTTTAAAACATGTTTGTGTTTTTATTTTAAGTTTTTATCAAAATTGTTTAAATAAAAATGGATTTTTGAAAAACTTTTTTTCTAAATCATTACAAAAAGACTATTAGTTTAATTATAATAATATTTTTTAAAATACATTTTTTTTCTTTTTGAGGTTTTTTATAAACGGTTATTATTATTAGATTATCTTTTAAAATTATCTCTTTTTTCATTTTATTTAAAATTAATGTTTCCTTCATTTTAGGGAATAATACTAGTATATATATATTGTGTTGTATATATGTCAAATAAAATTCACATACATGTTTCTTCTTGTATTAATCTTTATTTTAGTTTAATGACATTTTTTTCATTTTTTTCGTTGGTCAATTTAATTGCCTCAAAGATCTAGAATTATCTTTTAAGCTTAAAAATTACAATGCTTGAAGAAACGTAGCAGTCAAATAAAAAATAAAATTTAAAACTTTATGATTTTTTTATTACTCAAATTTAATTTGATAAAAAGATTTATATTTTCTCACTAACTGAGATCAAGATTAAAATACTAATTTATTTAAATTTGAAGCTAGCATATTATGATATTAAAAAAGAAAACCATGATATTTTTCAAATTAGTTAAAGTAACAAAAGTCTATAAAATTTTATTTCAAAACCTAAAATTTAAATATTATATATATATATATATTTATCAAGGGTACTTTGCCCTTTACCCCCTCCTAAATGAAAATATACTTTCCCTCACCCTTTTTATTTCACATCACTATTTGTTTTTTATGACATTCTTTAATTTCTACCTACTCCAAAATTCAATTGCACATCCTTCATCATGGAATGTATCCATCATTCCAATTCTTTTCTCTCTCTCAATTTTGTGTTTCTTTAAGTAATATTAATTATGGAATGCATTTATCTTTCATTTAAATACCACTTTAGGGTGAGTTTGGCAACAAGAATTTGAAACTAAGAAGTTGTAAGCTCCCCTTATTGTTTGGCTCAATAAATTTGTAGGTTCCACACTAAAAAACATCAATTTTACCTTCTCAACTCCTTGTCCATGGACCCTTACTTCCGATATTTTTAGCTTTTGTTCATAATATTTAGACGGTTTTATATCGAATTGAATTACGAAACTTTGTATTATGTCTATATGTGTGTGTGTGTCTTTGTAATTGTTGTAACATCTCAGTGGAGTTTCTGAAATTTTGTTGACAGAGATTTATAAACCAGTAAAAATAATGTGAAAAAAAATATGTAAGAAGTAGAATTTGAATCGACGTCTAGAAGAGGCTAGAAGACAATTTTATCACTAGACTAGTTACTGATATTGTTATTACTTCAGCTTTTTCTATATATATTATATAGAGAGCATAAATTAAGGGACCACTTATAATAAATCCATCGATGTGCATAATAAGTTCCCTTGAGCATAGATAATCCTTCTTTCACCATCTATGTAATTTGATGGAAAAAGATTAAAAGGTATTATTACATACTATATATATATATATATATATATATATATATTAAAAAAAAGGTTTAAATGATGGATGATATGATTATAAATGTAATTTTGGTGAAGCAAAAGTGAGCGCTTTGGGAGTGAAACATAGAAAGAGACTCAAATTTATTTATTTATTTTGTTTTGTTATGAGGGGTTGTATTTATGTCTCTTGACTTTATCTTAAAAGTTGTGTACACATTTATATCCAAAAGGAACCAACCATGCCTTCTTTTGTTTTTTCACCTTCAACAAATACCCTATCTTAGTAGCTACTCCAAACACACACACACCCCTCTAAACATTCAACTTTTGGAACCCTCTTCATTCATTTCTCCCTTAAATCAATAATTGGATTCCTTTTAACAAACATGTATTTGGTCACATAACTCACGTTATATTTTTAAAAACTGTTTTAGATTCTCTGTTCAATCTAAATAGTGCACATTTTGAAAACAAAAATTGTTTCGAATTATGTGATCTAAATAGTGCACATTTTCAAAATAACGGGTATTATATTTTTTTAAAAAAAAAATTAAGTCTACTCTTTCAAATTATTGTTTTTTTTTTCTTTGTAAAGAAATAATCTTCTTTTAATTTTAAAATCCAAGTGAACTTTAATTTGAACATGAAAAACTATCCACATAATTATTGGATTGAATTTGATGTTCAAAATGATGACCATCTCCATTTTAATTTTTTATTTTTAATTTATGCACCTTTTACAAATGATGCAATCAAAATTTTGAAACAATAATTAATATAGAATGAAAATATTGATGTATTTATGACGTCATTAAACCTTGGAGTTCAACATTAATATTTAAACCAAACGGCTAAGCTAATGATTCATGGAGGTTGGATCTCATCATTTTTATCCTTCTTTGGCTTCTTTTTCTCATCCACGCTAGGGTTGGTAACCGACATGTCGTAACCAAACTATACTGGATCGCTCGGCTGAGGCTGTCAGAGGGGCCAACGACATGTAGTACATGCTTTAAGAGCAACAAAAAAAAAAAAAAAAAAGTGACATTTTCTTTTTCCTTAAAATGTAAACTACCGCCATTTTTGTCTAAAAATTCAAAACATTGATAAATGACACGTTCGAATAATAAAAAGCCATGTTTTTTTTCTTTAAAAAATAAAATCAATGGATTTAAATAAATTCTTGAAAATTGCAAAAAAAATTACTTGCGTAGGTAATACTAATTGTAATAAATCTCAAACTTTCAATTGTAAAAATTGAGGTCTCAATTTGACACAAGTGTTAAAATTTGACTGATCTCAAACTTATACAACAATAAAAATTGGACCCTAAAACATTTATGATTAAAGTTAATTAAGTCCTCGTCTTAAATTTTATATTGTAATTGTTAAAGTTGAGTCTCGAGACTAGTGTATGAACTATTGGAAATAAAATAAAATGCAGTGAAATGGTTGTTTTTGAGATTTTTATCTAGTTCTATGGAAGAATAAAATAAATTTGATACAAATTTAAATTTCTTTTTTTTAAAAAAAAAAAACTCCAAGAAAAGTTTTAAGGGCCAAAATTCTTTAAGTTTTCAAGTTTTGGGACCTAATTTCAACAACAACAAAAAATTGTAAATACATACTTTCATCATCAGTTGACTTATGCACAAATTAAGAAATAAGGTCGTTCAATTTATACTGTTCACAAAATATGATGTTCGAGGTATCATTATTTGTATAATAAAAACATTAGCATAACAAAACTTAAACCTATACTAAAATAATTTTCATCTTAAATACAAAATTGACTATTATAATTTACTCTATCCAAACTATTAAAACTCGTCCAATATATTATAATAATCAGTTCAACGTCCCTAAGTTCTTAAACCCTACCATTTTAGTTGAAAAAAGAAAATAAATTTAGATGGTGTTTGTTTTTATGGAAATTTATATGGTCCAATCTGAATTCTCATATTTGGTGCATTGTAAATAATTGATATCCAAACATCAAAGTGGTTAGGGCATCATTAAATGCTCTTTGTGGTCATTTTGGATCTAATTTGTTTATGCCTTTGTGTACCTCTCCTTGCTATTTACAACCACTAGTTTTACATTTATAATAGTTGCATGTAAAAATATCATCTTTCTTCTTTCTTCTATCATATGATAAATTATGATTCGAGTGAGTTTACTAAAATATTTTTTCTTTCATATAATTATTAGGTTTAAAGTTTTAAGAAATCGTTTTATATGTCTTACTTTATTTTGTTATTTACCGTTTTTAAAAACGATAGAAAATAAGTTTTTAAATAAGGAGTATTTTTAAAAATAGCAAAATAAACCAGAATATTTACAAAATATAACAAATTTTGATTCTATTAATGATAGACATTTATTGATGCTGATAGACTTCTATAAGTGTCTATCAGTGATAAAATCTAAAAATTTGCTATACTTTGTAAATGATTTTAGTAGTTTGTCATTCACGACAATTTCCTTTTAAATAACCTACAAATTTATATTTTAATAATCAAACTATTCATCACTAGTATGAATATGATCTAATTAGTTTGGATGTATACTATTTGATTCAGCTTCATGTCAAATACAAAATATAATAAATTACATGGGAAGTTGTAAAATTATTGGCATAAAGTTAGCACGTTTAACCAACAACTTAAGCATTTGAGTCTTAACATAATCCTTGCTTGTAGGTCAAAATTTCGGTCGAAATCTCTTAATTTCAATACAGAAAATTTTTCGATTTTTTCCCAATTTCTCAAAATTTTGAAATTTCCATTGATATTTTGATATTTTCATCGAAAATTCAAAACGTTGATGTTTTTTAAACCATTAGCAAATGATTTTTTTTTCTTTTTCCATACAAAATATTTGTTTTCAAAAGACCACATATTTTCATTGCATTTTACGTCATTTCACTAAAACTTGAATTAGGTTTGAGTTCTCTAATATTTCTCTTTCTCAAACTTTATCTACATGTAAAGTTTTTTTAATACTACAAATTTTCATTTTTGTATCTACTTCATTTATAATAATCAAATTATAATTATTTAATATATAAATATTTCATGTCATTTAATTTTGTAATAATTTCCCATATTTGATATTGTTTTGTAATTATTTTTTCATTTTTATGGATTTCTGCTATCCATCAACATTTATATATATATATATATATATTTTTACAAAATACATCTAAAGTTTCACTTTATTGAATACACATGATCAAATACAGACACAGTAATGTTTTTATCAACTAATTATAACAATTTTTATCTATTTTCATAAAATTTTCCGACATTTTCATCAATATCAATATTTTAATAAAATTGGAATCTTAATATTTTCATCCACATCAATGTTTAATATTATTTTCAAAATTGAAACTATAAAATATAAATTATAATATGTTCCCTTTTCCAAAAAAGAAGTATTTATATTTATATACTTGTCAGTGGCATTTAATTTTAAAATCAAACAATATGTATAAAAAGAAAGAAAAATGGGAACGAAATTCTCGTACTTTAAAAAGAAAAGGATAATTCCACGGCCCATGCCCAAACAGAAACGTCGGAAAACGTAGCGGCACGGCGCTGAAAAGAAAAGTCAAAGTTAACAGACTACTTAAATAATAATAATAAAAAAAAGAGCCGTAGGGGGGTGGGGCGCAAGGGAACTTGAACGGCGTGTAATTGACGGCGACAACGACAGGGTGTTACGCCGTTAGGGACGGTTCCCTGGAAATGGAATGGTAATACTAATACCGAGGAGTGTTTTATCAGAAAAGAGAAGGTGGAGAATGTGATGTGGGAGTGGGCCGGGTCGGGTTTTGGATAATTAATAAATATATGGCTAATCCAATACTTATTTATTTGGAAATTTATATTAATTTCTAGAAAAGTGAAAAAAAATATGTTTTCTCAAAGAAAATTAAAATGAAATTTTATAAAAAATAATTATTAATATTATAATGTGAAGTATTTATGGAAATGAGATAGAAAGAGTGGAAGATATAGTTTTGGATTGGGTGGAGGCAGCATCACTCCGGACAGCAACACGACAACCAAATTCACACCTTTTGCCTTCTTTTTTTTTTTTTTTTTTTACTTTTTACCGATACTCATACACACACTCTGTTCCAAAAACGTGACACCATTAATAACACAAAACTAGAATTTTTTTAAATAATGTTATTTTAATAATTAATGACAAAATTAGGTATAATAAAAAAGAAATGTAAAAAATAGCGTAGTTTGACCAAAATAATTAATGACGTATCCGCAAGTGTGACAGTTTGATCAAATTTATTGTCTGGCATGCATGAAGTCATGGATCCCGTCCACGACTTTGCTCCAAAAAAACCCTACAAAACGTCGCCTCTGTCTTAATCTACCTCCTACTTCATCCGCCCACAATATCGAAGGAAATTGTCGTCTAGTCGTCGTTGTCTGTCGCTGTCACCTTCCGTCTAAGGTATGAATAATTTTTGTCATTTTTATGTATATTATTTTTTACAAGAAGAATAATAATCGTCGTCATTGTTTCTTTTTTTTTTTTTCCGTTGTCGATCGTTGCAGCAATACATTTGTCGTCGCCTGTCGCCGTCACCATTCGATCAAGGTACGAATTATTTTCTTTTTTAATTTCGTTAGGTAAATGAATTTTAGTATTTATTTTTCTATGTATAAAAACAATTTAGATGATTTATAATTTAAGAACTATGTGTTATATGTTGGGTATCGATTATGGAATAAACATGTGTTGAAGTTTAGAATGTGATAGTTTGTTTTTTTAAAAATAGTAGATTATTTTTGTGAGATAAAATTAAGAGAATTTTTAGACCGATGTTTAAAAATAACAATCTCCAAAAGGATACTGTTTAAGAAAAGTATTTCTAATTTATTTTAGTTAAAGGCACATAAACATATATTTTAGATGCAGAGTACACTAGAAATAAAAAACCAACTTTAAAAAAAAAACCCTAAGTTTCATATATCAATACTTGAATCATAAATACACACACATATAATAAAATAATGATGTTTTTGTATTAGTTTCTGTTCTTTGTTCTAAGAGCTAGGCAAAAGGCATACATTAAGGAACAAATAATAAATAAATAGAAAGAAAAAAAGTGAAATATAAAGCAAAAACAAAAAATGATTGATCATAATTCACCCACATATATATTCAAAACACACTTAAAAAGAGAGGTATAAAATTATAGAACGAGCAAAAAAGAGTGGTTAATGAAAATCTTCTTAATTGATAGTTTCTAATGAGATAGTATAATAAACCTATAAACATTTTTAATTGATAAAACATTGAAAAATACTAACAAAAATTTAAAAAATACTTAACAACAAAATGTATCTAGGAAATGTAGGTATAAAATGTATTGAAGTCTTAGAGTAATGTTGGACTGGTTTACGATGCTGATATTTTTTCAATTTTAACAGTTGATTAAATATGTCGATGCGTCCAGAAGATCTAGTTATTCTTCAACCTGGTAATGATGGGGACAATGATATTGATGTAGAAGTTGATGAATTGTTTGATAATGAAGAAATTACTGAACATGAAAATGAATTGGTACAATCTGAGATGTTTACCAAAATAGACTGGGACATTACTGATTCTGTTTGTGAACAAGGGTCTATATTAGAAGCTAGGAACATACTTGTAGATAATTATTATTTAATTCAAAAAGGAATGTTATTTAATAACAAAGAAGATCTTCAATTGACTGTTAAAAAATATTGTGTAACACAACACTACAAAATTGTTGTAGTAGAGTCGAACCAAAATATTTGGTATGTGAGATGCAAACAATGGAAAGAGGGCTGTGAGTGGAGGTTACGTGGAAGTAAGCGTAAGACTCATGACATGTTTGAAATTACTAGACTTGAAGGGGAACACTCATGTTTGTACTCTGAATTAACACAAGATCATTCACAACTTGATTCCAACTTTATGAGTATTGAAATTCAAAATATGGTTAGAGCTGATCCTAATGTTACTGTGTCATTGCTTCAAGAAATTATTAAAAAACAGTATGGGTATAATGTCAAATACAGACGTGTGTGGCAAGCAAAGAGAAAAACATTGATTGCAATATTTGGTGATTAGGAGAAATCGTATATCGAGCTACCGTATTGGTTGAGTGTTGCTATCCATTGAGAAAACTTAAGATGTGGAAGAAAAGAGCTTCTGCCATACAGTGACATCAATTGATAGAGACACACAAACTTTCAAAGTGCAAACTGGAATTAATACGATTTTCCCAGACAAAAGGCCAAAACAAACAAGTTTTGAGTTTGAAGGAATGGATGTGTTCTTGTAACAAATGACAATCATTTAAGCTTTCATGTTCACATGTAATTGTAGTTTGTAATTACATGCATTTGAATTATCTGTTTTTTATTGATGAATGTTATCGACTGTCCAACTTCAAACGATGTTATGAAGGTCGCTTCTAGCCAATACAACATCCAGATTATTGGTCGAAATTGTCATACACGAAAGTTTGGCCTAATGCAGACCTACTTAGAGAGACCAGTCGACAAAAAACTATCTGAATACACAATGAAATAGATTAGAGAGAGTCTAGCCAAAAAGTTAGATGCACGATATGTACTGAAGAAGAACATAACAAGCGTACATGTCCAAGACGTACATCTGGTGCTTCATCTTCGAGACAATAATATATAATAAGATAGTCTATTTTTCTTTATTACAGTTTGGTCATTTTTATGTAATGAACTAATTTTATGTACATTTGTATGCAATGAACTATTTTTTTAACTGTAATAAATGTTATGTATATCACGATGTGGCATAAACGTCATCAACGTATTACACAAGGAGAAGCTACACATCATCCAACTTTATCAGATGACTATTTTGCCTGGTACAAATCAATTACCAGACGATTTATCACACCTGATGACGCTTACTGTCATTGCATGGTAAGAATGTTAATATGATATGTTTTATAAACTCTATAATGTTAACTTTATCTAATGTTATTATATTTAATCATGTAGAATAGTTTTGTTCAAAACGTACACAAGTACGCAGTGAAACACGAATTACTAGATCTGAGTTCAATGTGTGATCAAACATTAGTAGATGTAAAATAAATTATTCAACAGACAAGACGACTCAACGTTGCAAACACGGATCGAAGATTTGTTCGACGTAGACGAGACGAGAGGGCGAAGATGTTGTAGAAGGAAGATGCAGATCATGCTTAACTGTAATTCATATTTTTTATTCATATAAACATCATGGTCAGTTTAAAAGTTATATGAATTTCATTCTCTTCAATTTTCTTAATTTCATATTTATAAACAATTTTGAATCATGTTAAACAACTTGTATAAAAATTATCAAAGCACATGTAACTTTATTTTTCAGATTATCGACCCTAAACTCTAAACCCTATTCTAAATTATCAACCCATTTAATTTAGAACTTAAGAAATAACGACTCATGTTTAATTTAATTTATAAATTAAGAAATGAATTGAATGGAAAAAAAATCAATAATGAGAAATAGAAAACAAATTAATAAAAAAATAGATTATGAAATTAAGATTAAGAAAATAGGAATAATGAGATACAAATGTTTAAAATGGAGTAAGAGAATGGAGAGAAGAGGGAAGGAGTATGAGGTAAATTAAATGGAGAAGGGGTATAAGAGGGAAGAAAAATAAGGTAAATTAAATGGGGAAGAAAAAGAAGAAGTAAATTAAATGGGAAAAAAAGAGAAGAGTTAAATTAAATGGGGAAAAAAGAGAAGATGTAAATGAAATTGGAAAGAAAGAGAATAAGTAAATTAGATGAGGAAGAAAGAGAATAGGTAGGTTAAATGGAGAAGAAAGAGGAGGGAAAGATTAGGGTTTGAGGGAGTCGTGTACTCGGTACACGACTCCACTCATCGAGTCAACCAGTCCAACGTGACGTGGGGCGTGATTGGACTAAAGAAAGTCATGTACCGGGTACATAACTTCCGTAAACAGTAATTTCACCCTATTTTTTACAATAGTTTACCCACCAATCCTACTTTTATTTTTTTTCAAACCAACCCTATTTTTTACATTATTTTCAAAAACACCTATATTCTTGAACTTAACCCCCAACATATCACGTATATTACATTTTCTCAACTTTTATGTCACAACAATAGTAGATTTGTAATTTCATAAAAAATATGACCTACATAAAGAAAAGATATGTACACCGATTTGGTGCTTGGCACACGGACTTCGACGCTTAAGTCATAAAGAATTTATGTGTAGAAAAGAGAGAGTTTGAGTATTAGAATTAACTTACTTTCTTTGGAGTTGATAAGAACGTATCTATAGAGGAATTTTGACCTAAGGCATCTTTTATCTAAGTTTCTTAGTCATATTAGGTTTTTTTTTAAAGCTAAATGGGATAAAGCTTGCACTGGGTATGCCTCGTTCTTCGGTTTTTAAGGTTGGCCTCGACCTCTTCCTAGGGCTAGGTTGAGGAGGTTGGTTCGCCGTTTTCTAACTCAAAGCCCAATTAACCCTTTTTCTAAAGTCCACTTTCAGTATTTTGGCCCAATTGCTTTCTCTTCTTCATTATGTCGCTTTTTATCATTGATTCTTTATGTCGCCTTTTATCATTGATTCTAAAATCCACTCATAGCAACATACATCCTCACCTCATACACACACACACAAACACACGTAACACCTTCACTTTCAAGTTTCAAGGTAACTTAACTAATTAAGACGGTATATTTATAGTCACGACAAACAAAAAATGGATTGTAATTCACAAGTTTAGTTCACAAATTCCACGACTTGTGTTTATTTACAATAAGTGAAGTTATTTAGTCGTAGGGATCAAAGCAGAAGGTAATGTACTTAATATGTCATAAGATTGGTATCGATGAGTTGTAGTTACTAAAATTTCCAAGGTGTTAATGTGCAACCCTTTCAAGGTATGGGCTTTGGTATTATATAAAATAACATAATATTTCATATCAAAATCAATTGACAATGAAATGAATAATCAATCTATCGTATAAATTGTGTGAGGTCCCTTGGTTTTTCTAATGTGAGATTCTTAATATTTAGCAATTATCCAAAATGTAGAAGTAAACTGATTTATCAAATTTGAATTTGAACGAGGTAAAAGATTTGAACCAAAATATGTGAGATTTGAACCACGTCATGTTACACTAATGAAACTATGTAATGTCTCGTTGGGTTGTGATTAAATGCTCTCAAACATCAAACCATGATATTGTTGCCAGAGTGCAAAAGAGGTTTTAACATAATTAAAAATACAACATTTTATTATATTATTGCACAAATTTTGTTATATTTCTAATTATTATGCATTTAGTTGTTCTAAAATACCTAAAGAAGGCCAAGAATTTGCATATAGAGTCTAGAGATTGTAGCCCAAAGAAAAATGGGTCCAGATCCGTATCTTCAAACAATTGGGCCGGCTCACGATTAAATGGGCCAACAGCATGAACTGGGTTTGAGTTGCGATCCGCCATATAATTCAATTGTTGTATTAAAAAAAATAGAAATTGGAGAAAATGACAAAAAAATGGCGAGTCACTTTGATTTTTGACAAAAAAAAAACATGGAAAAGAATATTTATGGCAAATCACGCGCAGCATAATGCATAATATTTTCAATATTCCGATTTTGCCCTTGATATAGTGGAAGATACGATTTTTTGCAACACTCTGTATTTTATTCATATATAAAGTATTTGATATAAAGTCGATTTTGTTTTTGATATAGTGAAAGATACGACTTTTCAAATACTCTGTATTTTATTCATATGCATAGTTCTGTATTTTATTCATATACAAAATTTTGTATTTTATTCATATACAGAGTATTTGGTATTGACATGAAATTGTATATCGTTATAGACAATATTTGTTATTGGTTTGCAATCCAAGAAAAATGTGCAAAGATTTGCTCTAATTTTTTTTTTATTAATTGGTCATATTTTATTAGTTTTGATTTGGTTTATTTAATTTGATATCTTTATTATATTAATAAATTGGTTTGTTAAATATCTCATTAACCATTGATCATATTTTATTAGTTTTGATTTGATTTAACCAAATTTGATTTAATTTGATGTCTTTATTATATAAATAAAATGGTTTTATTATATTAATAAATTGGTTTGTTACGAAAATATCTCATTAACCAACTAAAATATATATATTTATTTTTATTCTAAGTATAAAGATATCTAATTAACTTGAATATTTCTTATAATTGTTTTTGGAAAATATATACATATCTCATTAAACAAACTTTTTCTTAAAAAAAATAAAAATAAAATAAACTACATATTTTATTTTACCTGAAAATATAAAAAAAAAAATCACCTAAAAGATTAGATTTTTTCCATTTTGAAGTTTTAATTTATATTATTTGTTTTCTCATTTGATTAATTAAATTTAAGAAAATACTAAATATTTCGTTTTTCTAGTTTTGGAAAAATCCCTAACTAGTATACGAGGATGTGAACCTGTCAAACTACGGAACGAACAACGATGATCTTCAGTCGAAGCGAGGAGGGTATGGCCGTGACCTTCAGTCGGAGCGAAAAGTTCTAGCGTGCGACAGTGACCTTTATCAATTTTGAACTAGCACAGAGAAGCGTGACAAAGAAGTAAAGATGGTTTTGATTTGATGTGTGTCAGATATGTTACTTTTTAATTACAACGTGAGATTTTGGTTATTGAGTTTTTAGTATAGATAGGAGTATTATTGACATATTTTTTAGTTCGTTTTTATTATTTATTTTGACTTTTTCATTTATATAATTAAGTTTTATTTTTTCTATTTCTCCAAATAGAAATTAAAAACTTCTTACTAACCTTGACGCTCCCAACAAAACTTATAGAATATGCTACTTATATGATGAATGAAGATTTTTTTTTAGATGATTGCATGATCTTCACAAAACATTCATAAGAGGTAGTTTATACTTTAATATAATATCTTTATAATGCATGACTATTTGAGTATAATTTTAGATGTGTTTGAAATATATTTTGACGTCAATTTAAAATAAATTTAAGTGTTTAATAATCATTTCAAACTAGTTTTTGAAATACTTTTAAAATGTATTTTAAATAATTTTATATCAAAAGAGCTTAAATAAAAATAATTCTTTTAAAATACTTTTTCTCCAATCAATCCAAACAAATCCTTAATAATGTTATCCCCTTGCCACCACATAGTCGATTAGAATTTAAAAGGCAAGAAAAAAACTTCAAATACACCATTCTATTAAGATTGTATTGGTACATAGCAACAACCCACTCTTTACCCACTCTTTTAGGTGGCGTTTGGAACAATGATTGTCCTAAAATTATAATAGCCACATTTTGTTGCATTAGATAATATTTTGTAGTATTCAATTAGCTATAATCAACATTATTTCAAAACCCTCATTTGCTAAAGTTTCCATTATTTTATATTCATAATTTTTTTTCATTTCTTTCTACAGTTTTTGAAATTTCATTTTCAAACTAAAATCACCAATGCGACCTTAGGTCACTTACATATGAACATGTTCCTAGAAACTATATTCAATAAAGTTACATAGATCATTATATGAATGAAAACAATCATGATGAATGTGGTATGATCGTCTGAGTGAATATTTGTTGAAAGAAGTATATCAAGATAATCAAATATGTTTATGTTTTTTTATAAAAATTTTATAGCCAGAATTTGTTATTATAACTGTATATGTTGGTGATTTAAATATTATTGGAACTTCTTTCAAAGGCAATAGAATATCTTAAGAACGAATTTAGATGAAAGATTTCGAAAAAACAAATTTTTTCCTTGGCTTGTAAATTGAGCATTTAACAAATGAGATATTTATTCATCAATCAACTTATACATGAAGGATTTTAAAAAGGTTTTATATGGATAAAACACATCCATTAAACATTCCAATGCAAGTTCGTTTACTAGATGTGAAAAAAGATATATTTTGACCTCAAAATGATAATGAAGAAATTATTTGTTCTGAAGTACCATATTTTAGTGCAATTGGTACACTTATGTACCTTGTTAATAATATAAGATCATATATTGCAATTTCAGTAAATATATTAGCTAGATATAGTTCCTCCCCAACAAAAAGACATTGAAATGGAATTAAGCATATACTACGTTATTTTCGAGGAACGATCGATGTGAGCTTGTTTTAATAAAATAAATCAAAATTTTATTTAGTCGATTTTGCAAATTTTGGATATTTATTTGATCCACACAAAAACTAGGTCTCAAACAGGTTATTTGTTTACATGTAGAGGAATTGTTATATCATGGCGATTAGTGAAACAAACCATAAATGCTACTTTCTCAAATCATATTGAACTTCTTGCAATTCACGAGTCAAGTCGAGAATGTGTATGGCTAAGATTGATGATTCAACACATTCGTGGAACATGTGACTAGTCTTCTAGTAAAAATTTTCCAACGATACTATAATAATATATTAAGAGATAATATATTATTCTGGTAGAGATTTTATTTTATATTATTTGGTAAATCTTGTAATTATTAGGATATATTTTCCTTTTCTTGATAGCCTTATTTGTGTATAAATACCTCTGTAATGACCACTATTTTATTCAAGAAATATACAATAATTTTTAATATTTTATTAAGTTAATATGGTATCAGAGTCCAAAAATATTTTGGGATAAATTTTTAGGGTTAAGCAGTCCGAACAAGTTTTCTCAGCCGCAACAATCTCCTCTGTCGCAATTCGTCCTCACCAAAACTTGCAAACCCACGCAACGTCTTCTTCACACCGCTCCGACGCATCCACTCCAGCCACACCGTCGGTCTTCACGATCGCCCGCCAGCCACGCCGCACGACCTCTCGCTCTCGCCCGCCAGCCACGCCGCCATCGCCTGCCTTCGTCCTCTGCAAACCGCGTCAGCCAGCACCGCCTGTGCAAATCTCGACGCCGCGTTTCTGCCATTGGCAATTGTCAATCCAGATCCATCAGCCGTGGTTTCACCTGCCTTCCACCGTGTAGACAGTTTGTTGGTCTTCCCCGTTTTCTGCTAATTTTTTCGAGATTTGTTTTTTTTTAGATCAGTGCACAACTCACAGTTCATTGTCTTACTCTTTGTTCACGGATCCACGCTTTATGGAGAAATTTGATACTTCTCGTCCTATTGGCACCATTCTTGATGGCACAAACTATATCACCTGGGCCCACCAAATGAGGCGATCGTAAACTATGGCGCATTGTTACAGAAGATATTATTAAACCAATCCAACGCATTATTCTAGTGGAAGATAGTAATGATGATGATGGAGAAATTGTTTTTGAAGAGGATCCAACATATATTGAACGACTTGAGGACTGGGATAGCAAAAATCATTAAATCATCACATGGTTGGGTAACACTTCTATTCCAGCTATTCATACTCAATTTGATGCTTTTGACACTGCCAAAGAACTCTGAGATTTTTCTGTCTATTCGTTTTCAATCTATTGGCTTGGCTCACTATTATCAATTACAATCACGACTTGTTAGTCTCAACTAGGAAATAGGACAATCTGTGAATGAATACCTTGCTACTATCCAGCCGATTTGGACTCAGTTAGATCAGGCTAAGATCAGTCCCGATCATCTCTGCCTTATTAAAGTCCTCATGGGACTTCGTCTGGAATACGAATCAGTTCGTGCTGCTCTATTACACCGCAATCCTTTGCCATCCTTGGATGCTGCCATTCAAGAAATTCTGTTTGAAGAGAAAAGACTTGGCATTGTCTCCCCCTTGCTAACTGACGCTGCCCTTGCAACCACTCACTCTCGATCTGCAAAAGAGTCTAATTTCTGCAAATACTGTAAACTTCATTGTCATAAGCTGCCTAACTGTCCTACCATTAAGTGCAGGTATTGTCAAACGCGAGGTCATATCCTAGACAATTGTCCTACTCGCCCACCTTGTCCTCCTAATCTCCCAAATATAGTCAAGTCCTCTCATAAATCGGGTTCCTCATTTGTTCTTGCTGCTGCCACCCCATTTGATATCACCACCCCTCTGAATCTTCATCTAAGTGATCTTCATGATTTATTGAAACAGGTGATATCCTCCAATCCTACTGCCCTTGCTGTCACCCCAGGTAATTCATGGCTCATTGACTCAGCTTGTTGCAATCACATGACTTCTGATATTTTCTTGTTATCTTTTCCTACTCATGTTCAATCCCTTCTTCCAATTCACTACACTGATGGAAATTACATGTCTGTCTCTCACATTGGCAGTGTCAATACACCCACCATAAATTTCTTCCAAACTTGTCATGTTTCAA
Organism: Cucumis cinereus; assembly: GCA_037974625.1. Taxonomy (NCBI): domain Eukaryota; kingdom Viridiplantae; phylum Streptophyta; class Magnoliopsida; order Cucurbitales; family Cucurbitaceae; genus Cucumis; species Cucumis cinereus. Next base: position 12,206,759 of record JBBPDJ010000023.1, read on the forward strand.
ATTTAACCTTCAACCTCGCTTCTGTTGGTCAATTGTGTGACCTTGGTCTTACAATTATCTTTTCTTCTCATGGTTGTCAGGTTCAGGATCCGCAGACGGGACAAGTGATTGGTACGGGACAAAAGGTGGGAAGATTATTTGAGCTCACATCTCTCCAACACTCTCTGCTTCCATCTATCTCTGCTTCAGTCACTGACAATTCTTTATATCAGTGGCACTTTCGTCTTGGTCACGCATCTTCTGATAAACTTCGTAATCTAGTCTCCACTGGTACTCTAGACAATGTTTCTAAATTTAGTCCTTTCGATTGTGTGAATTGTAAACTTGCAAAACAACTTGCTTTGTCATTTACTACTTCTGCATGATTATGTGATACTCCTTTTGGTCTGGTTCATTCTGACATTTGGGGACCTTCTCCCTCTACTACTGTCAATGGTTGTCGATATTTTGTTCTATTTATTGATGGCTATTCTCGTTTTACTTGGATTTACTTTCTTAAACACCGTTCTTCCTTACCTCAAATTTACATTGATTTTGCAAATATGATTCACACTCAATATTCTTGCACCATTAAAACTCTTCGCACATATAATGTGATGGAATATAAGGACTCTCGCCTTCTTTCCTTTCTTGCCCAACAGGGCACTCTGGTCCAACGTTCATGCCCTCATACCTCTCCGCAAAATGGTCGAACAGAACGAAAACATCGTCATATTCTGGACTTTGTTCGTGCTCAACTTCTCTTTGCTTCCTGCCCCGAGAAATTTTGGGGTGAGGCTGCCCTAACCTTTGTTTATGTCATCAACCGTCTTCCATCTCCAGGCATTCACAACATCTCTCCCTTTGAAAGACTCTATGGTATTGTCCCCTCTTACTCCAATCTAAAAGTCTTTGGTTGTGCATGTTTTGTGTTATTACATCCTCATGAACATAGCAAACTTGAACCACGTGCTCGTCTATGTTGTTTTCTGGATATGGCACTAAACATAAAGGTTTTCGTTGTTGGGACCCAATCTCTCAGCGATTACGTATATCTCGCCATGTCACTTTTTGGGAACATCGTATGTTTTCTACTATTTCTTCCTTTCATACCTCTCTCTCTAGTTCTCCTTCATTTCTCACTAATCCTTTTACTGATCTTTCCCCCCCAAATGACTCTCTCTATGACCCTAAACCTCATCCCCTACCTGTCACTGAGCTCACTCAATCCATTTCTCTCTCTGTGCCTCCGGACCTACCATCTGTTTCTTGTGCTGAACCTGAATCTGCACCTGTTCGTCGTTCCACCCAGGTAAGCCAAATTCCTTCTCATCTCAAGAATTACCATTGTTTTTCCACTATTATGTCTTTGGTTGAGCCTTCCTCTTATAAGGAGGCCAATACTGACCCTCTATGGCAGCAAGCAATGAATGAGGAACTTCAAGCCTTAGCAAAGACTCACACTTGAGACTATGTTGACTTACCTCATGTAAAGAAACCCATTGGTTGCAAGTGGATCTATAAGATTAAAACGCACTCTGATGGGTCTATTGAACGTTACAAAGCCCGACTGGTGGCCAAAGGATATTCTTAGGAATATGGCATTGATTATGAAGAGATATTTGCTCCCGTTGCCCGAATGACATCTGTTCGCAGTCTCTTAGCCATCGCAGCTGCCAAACAATGGCCCTTTCTTCAAATGGATGTTAAAAATGATTTTCTCAATGACACTCTATCTGAAGAAGTCTATATGAAACCACCCCCTGGTACTAATCCGCCACCTCATAAAGTGAGTCTTCTTCGTCGTGCACTATATGGTCTAAAACAAGCTCCACGAGCTTGGTTTGCAACGTTCAGTTCCACCATCACC
>JBBPDJ010000023.1:12208707-12243386 GCA_037974625.1 Cucumis cinereus
ATATAAGATATTTAATTTAGAAATTAATTAATTGAAGAATTAATTAATAGTTTAGTTTAATTAGATTTAATTTAATTTAATTTAATTTAAACTATATGTTATGTTAGAGATATTCATTTAAATATGATTTAAATGAAATATTGATTAAATATGATTTAATTAATTTTTTAATTAGTTTGTTAATTAATTAATTTAATTTTAATTTAATTTAGATTAAATTAAATAACTCCCTTACAAGAGTTATTTTTGGATTTTTTCAATTTTTTCTCTAACCTTTCCTTCTTCATCATGAAGAGGGGGACGCAAAACGGTTCTGCGAATGATCAAGAAAAGAATACTTGCAGAAGGTCTTGATACGAAGTTTTTTTTACTCCCTCCCTCTCATTTTCTCTCTTTTTTTTTTATGAAGAATTAGATTCTTAAAAAAACTCAAATCCAAAAAGGTTCCCACAATCCTTAAGCCTCCATTACTCATAGTATAGGAAAGGATCTAAGTGGTGGTGGCTACAACTTTGGAGTTTAGTAGAATTCAGAGACTACAACGAGAGTAACCTTTCTTTCTCTCTAATTTATTAGAAAAACATGCTTAACCTTTCGATTTTACAGTAATTTATTTTTCTGTTTTGCCAATGTAAAGGTATTTTAAATTTTTTCAAATTGAATTTGAGAATGATCCTGTAAGTCTTTCGCTGCGAATGACTCTTATCCCTTCAAATCGTACCAACTCTTCATCTTTCAATGAATATAATTACATTTTCATAACACTTCTGACATAACCATCTAATCACACTAAAAACTTTTCATCTTCAAACAATTTTGAAACACCATCACCCAAAAAAACCCTTCATCTTCAACACGCTAACCCTCCTTCTGCAAATCCTCCACTTTGATCTTCCATCTTTAAGGATACATTTTCGTTTTTTAAGCTCTAAATATAAGTTCTTCACAAACTCACCACTCCATCTTCAAAACTTCAGAGCAAAAGGTCCATACATTTGCATTTTCAAACCCTAAACAACCATTGTCAAACAAAGATTTCATCTTCATACCTTTGCATACTCCATTCGAAACCTTGCATGCTCAAAACAAAACCACCAAAATTTCATCTTCAAGAAAGTAAATCTCCAACATTCCACCTGAAGACATTTAGACGCCAACTCTCAGTTCAACAATTTTCTTTTGAAGAATTGCAGAAGTACAACATTATTTTCATCAATTTTTTTTCTAAAAAAATACAATATTTTATTATCTTCACTATTTTCATTGTCTTAAGCGGAGATAGTTAATTAATATTACAAAATATTAGATTAATTATTTTTAAAAATAAAAAGAGATTTGGTGTGTTTTTATCTAAAAAAAGAATTTAGCCTATTTTGTTGGGATAAAAAAACGAAATTCCTAAACCCATATTAAAACACTCTATTTTCCGTATAATTAATAGGGACGAAAGAAGAGAAGACTATGACGATTACAAGGAGCAGTGATTGATTGAGAGCTTTTGAAGTAATTGGAAAGAAAATTAAAAAATTTAAAACAAATCGAAAGTTTAAGTAGTGAAAACGAGGTATTATCTTTCAAAACAAATTGGGATTCTGTATCTCAACCTATTAATCGATTATCTATGTTCACATAGGAAAGACAAAACACAATGGAACCTGTGAAAGAAATAAAAAAGAAGGCAAAGAATTGAACTAGTGAGTGGTGCAAGTGGAATAACTAAAAGAAATAAGATGAATAAGAAGGTAACAATTTTACATGTAAAGCAAACACCAAAAGGAAAAAGAAAAGAGAAGGAAGTTGTTCACGAACAACAAAACAAATTTGTCAAAGAAAATGAGGTTGTAACCAAAATAATTATGATGTAATTATACATCCTTATGTATTCAAAAATATAATTAAACCGTAATTATTTCAAAAATCAATCCTAACAACTAGAATGCAATGCAGGATGAGAATAATCATGTAACGGAGACTGACAACAATACAGAAGATAAATTTAATTATACTATAATTAGAAAATAAAACCTACATGGATTTTTTTCAATCAAAGCATTAGAGAATGCAGGCAACAAAGCATATGATGACTCCATGGACCCACGAACTGAATTTAGTGCAAGCTCACGACCTCTCTAAGCTTTATTATAACTAACATTAACCTCATGTTTCCTTTTCATGAAACTTATTACATCAAAGGGACAACATGGATTCATAGAATTCATATTGAAGAATGACTTCATACACTCAAATACTATCCACGAAGTAGCTTAACTATGAGCATCCTTTACAATGTCAATAGATCAATTATGAACATTGTTAAACTTCGAACAATCCATAAACCACTTTTTTTTTTATAAACTGACGATCTAATAAACCAACTACAAGAATTGTCTTCGCAAGAAAGTTCAAGAGACGTTCAATTGGAGCGAGCATTCCTAAAGACAAAACTATGTTTAATAGCAAACAAATATATTGCTTTCTTTAAGGCATCTTTGCTGTTAAATATTGAACCTTCTTTTATGTTGAAGTCTACATCACACGAATCCAAATCTATTAAGTCAATTACATTGGATATGCAATTGGAACTTCTGAATGAGGAACCCATTTCATTGTTTCTAGACCTAGAATATAGTGAAATAGGAGGATTTGATGAACAAGATGGGACATGGTCGACAACAACAGAAACATCATTAAATGATGAACCTAAAATAAAGGACAACAACCATAATACATCTTTGTCTTCGACTATCCTATAACATTAGGATTGGTACAGCCATCACGATACAATGCCAATCGAGAAATAATATATTCAGAAGAGGAAAAAACAGTAGATTGGATTATATCGATGAAATGGTTGAAAGATGTGTTCAAAGGAACACAAACTTCAATGGAATGGAAGTCTTGGTAATGGTTATTTTTATCCCATCTACCATTGAACAAAATTCTTAGAGGTTTATGATCTATGACAAGATATGGTTCATTCAAAGTGATGAAGAAAGCAAAATGTAAATTAACAATTCAAATTTGAAAAATAAAATTATATTAGCACAAATAATTTTAATTTTAGTTTTCAAATTATTATTAAAGCGCAAGATTTAAGGGAATGCATAACAAATTTATGTTTTATTAATATAATATGTGGTTTGAAAATAAAGAAAAATTAGTAAAATTGTTCAAAGATTTAAACTAACTGTTAAATCTCGAACTATGATGAATAAGTTATAATTTGATAGCTGGCGATATAACACATTTAAATTAATTACAGTTTCATAAGTGTACAATTCAAAATAATTAAACTACATTAACAATGGGACACATTTTTTAGCAACTAATTACAGTATCATAAGCGCAAATAACCAAATAATTTCTTATGCGGTTAGAACGAGGGAATTTTCGTACTTAACAAATTGTGAGACACGTGAGCCACATGTGATTTGCTACAAATTAAAACAAAATTCAAGTTTTCCATTTATCAAAATGACCCTAATTTTGGTGCCATATACTTGAGTATCCCAAGTTTCAAACTATTATAACATATAGTAAGGGTATTTAATTAAAGCAAAAGCTATGACAACTTATGCAATTCAACCATTATTGTTTTTGCAGCGAAACTCACTCAATGTTTGAACCCCATTATCATAGTTGAAGTTTCCAACTAGTATATCTCATACTTAACTATACAATAAATCTATTTAATAATACACCGTGTTTGTTTACATTGCCACGTAAAAGAATGACAAATATTGTATTTGTCAATATACTTAGGAAGCCACGTTTAGTGTGTTAATCGATATGCTTTGCAAGGAAGGAAAGGTTATCGAGGCTAAGGAGTTGCTTGAGGTGATGATTCAAAGAGATATTGTTCCTAATTTGTTTACATATATAATTCATTGATTGAGGGGTTATATTTGGTTGGTGATTTGAATAATGGGAGGAAAACGTTTGTTAGCATGCCAAACAAGGGATGTGAACCTAGTGTGAGTAATTACACTATGCTAATGAACGAGTATTGTAAAACTTGGAAGGCGGAAGAAACAATCAAGCTTTACAATGAAATGCTTCAAGTGGGAAAGAAACCAAACGTGAAAACAGATGATTCCTTCTAACAGAAGGATGATATTGGTTTTATTGATATGGTGCCATATTGTATCAGTTTTCACTATTTTCATTTTTAATATTTCATACTTGTAGTTATCTTTGATTAACCCAAAGAACCATATTTCATTTCTAGACACGTCTTATGGCAAATAACAATTAACAAATACAAAAGAAAAAAAAAAAAGAAGAAGAAGAAGAAGAAGAATAAGCATTACATGGGGATTGTTTATGTGGATAATTATTTAAATTTAATTAATAATTAACAACTATGTAAGGTGGGTATTGTTTTGTAATTACTCATTACTATTTAACTAAACATAAAGTGGGAAACCTTTAAAACTACATGGCCGTTTATGTGGTCAAATTTCAATTAAAACAAGAATTGGGAAGGTTAATCATATGCTAATAATTACGCACACTCGTTGGTTTAGTGGCATATAAGAATGGCGTTTTTCACCTCTTCTACGAAATACTTAGATTAATAATAATAATAATAATAATAATAATAAACTCGTATTATTTTTTTCTTATTTTTGTAGGATGGAAAGATGGATAATAATAGATATTATATTAAATTTATATACATTTGAAGTCATGGATGATTTAAGATGGTATCAACAGGTAATCCATTCTTTTATTTAAATTTTTGCAATGTTATTTTTTTTATTATTTAAAATTGATTTCTAATTATTTTGTTTTTTTATATTGATATATTAAATATTATATTAAATTTGTTTTTAATAAATCAGTTTAAGTTTTTCGAAATGATTAAAAAAAGAATAAAGGGCAAATTGTGTGTCTCATCCATGGAAAATTTGAAATGTGATTACGAAGCTTTAAAGTTGGTCCATTAATGGACACGTAAACAGGACAGGAGTCTTCACGCATGAGGCTACAAATCCCTTCATATATTCTCCATTTTCCCTTCTTTCAAATTCTCTCTTCAACAACAACAACACAATGGCTTTCAAAATCAACTTCCATCTTCTTCTCCTCTTTCTGATCACCGCCGTCGCTCTCGCTCTCGCTTCCAAAGATCCGGAGCTGAAGCAGTGCAAGCACCAGTGCAAAGTCCAGCGGCAGTTCGACGAAGAGCAGATACGCGAGTGCGAGAGAAGTTGCGATGAGTATTATAAGACGAAGAAGGAAAAAGGAAGGAATTATGAAAGCGAACAAGAAGAAGAAGAAGAAGAAGAGGAGGAGGAGGAGAATCCGTATGTGTTTGATGATGAACATTTTGAAGGTAAGTTTGAAACAGGGGAAGGGAAAATTAAGGTTCTTCAGAAATTCACTCAACGATCCCAACTTCTTCGAGGAATTGAGAATTTTAGGGTTTCGATTGTGGAGGCCAATCCTTCCACTTTCGTTGTTCCTACTCATTTTGATGCTGAAATCATCTTGTTTGTTGCTCAAGGTAATGCCGTTTTCCTTCCCTCTCTCTTTTTAACTTTTTCAAAAAGAAGTTTAATTTTGATGGAATTATTATTGATTTTTATATATATTTCTAAAAAAAATTATAAAAACAAAAATAAATAAATATTTTATTATTTTACTTAACATGTCTATTATTTATATTATATTATCTCTGTTTTTAGCCAATAGAATGTTGCCACTTGGCATTTTGATGTTTTCAAAAAATAGTTGTTACCTAATTACATTTTTTATATGGATATGGTAGAGAAGTGGGAGCACAAGAGACCTGATCATTACTCCAAGATACATATATACTAGTAATCACACACACGTGTGATGCACGTGTTTCAAAATCTTCAAAACATAAAATTTTGAAATTACTTTATAAATTAGATATACTAATATCTAATGTGAAACACTAAAATTAATTTTATTTTTTGCTATATTAATTTATAATGTATGAATATGAAATATCTCCAACTCAACCAACACTTAAGTGTACTGGTAACACCAAGTTCTGTGCTTCAAAATTCCATAGCGTAGTTGTTATATTTAAAAATAAAATAAAATGTGTTTTGCGGTTGGGTTGAACAAATACAGTTTTTATAAATATTAGACATGAAGTTCAAAATATATTTTCATTTATAATTTCAATTGGGTATTGATTATAAATAAATTATGAACAACTTTAATAACTATGTACACTAGATTTATTTTTTTAAAAAAAAAAAAGAAATTAAAACTATGTTTTTTTCTATATAACACAAACAATTTGAAACAAAAAAAAAAAGGACTAATATTCAATCTTTCTACAAACATTGAATTCAAATAAATGGAGCAAAATAATAGTGAAATATAATTTGAAAATAATATACCGTTATTTATTTCTTAAAATAAAATAAAATAAAATAAACACAAAATATAATTATTTATATCATTTTGGTTATATATAGACACACACACAATAGTAACTATGATATATCTCTAAATTGGAGTGCAATTAATTTGAATGTAACATCTAGAAGTTTTTTTTATCTACAAAAATATCCGTTTTTCTATTGGATATCACCATAGACATATCCGTAGTATTGAAATCTAGAATATTTTAATCCTTCATGAGATGTTTGTGAAAATGACATTTGGGAACTTTGTGTTGGTTGAAGGACGAGGTACAATAACAGTGATCAAGGAAAAGAGAGGAAGCTTTGATTTGAAATGTGGAGATGTGTTCAGAATTCCATCTGGAGCTCCCTTTTATTTCATAAACAAGGACGAACATCAGAAGCTCAAGATTGTCAAGCTTCTCCAATCCACATCTGTTCCTGGACACTTTCAGGTAAATCCCTCAAATTTCTCCCTGTTTTTCTTTCAAAACTTGTGATTGTTACACGTTGCAAAGTCGTTTCAGAACTACTCTTTGGGACAAGTCTGGAGTTGGGAAGTTTCGGTGTAGAATTCTAGGATAGAATTACTCGATAAACATGTGATAACAGAGAGAGGGAAAGATGTTGCTATCAGGTAAATGTGAAAAATTAGAGAATGTGATAGAAGATACATTTACTCGATGAATGTGCAAAGTTGGTGGGCCAAACGGCCCTTGGAGTATAAATCTGTTAGAATGTTTGATGAAACTTGATACTTGAATGAGTATGATAGTGGCATGGAACTGTGCATGCTCTCCCTCTAGGTCTTAGTTTCTGTACTACTAACCATTGTAGTACTAATTACCATCCAACCTTACTCACAAATTTCGAGTATAATACTTTTGAAAACGATATGATATAAGGTCTAGAGTAATAGATTTAGTTCACTATGCTTTTTCAAATTGGTCCTTTTGTTTTGTTGAATTGATCTGAGAATGAATGTTTCAAACAGATTTTCCAGCCAGCTGGTGGTGAAAACCCAGAATCATTCTACACAGCATTCAGCTGGGACTTGCTTGAAGCAGCCTTCAAGGTTATAAAAATGTCCTTCCCAAACTGCTTAAACAGTGTGTTTGGTTATAATATATATATATATAGATATGCTTATTTTTCCTTGTCTTCCAACAAACTTTCTTGCCTCTCAAACAGATTCCAAGAGATAAGTTGGAGAGATTTTTCAAACAACAAAAACCAGGGACCATAATCAAGGCTTCTAGAGAACAGATCCGATCTCTTAGCCAACATGAAGAAATCATCCCCAAGATCTGGCCCTTCTCAGAAGGTGAAACGGAGCGTCCTTTCAATCTGCTCAAGCAACATCCATGGCAGTCAAATAAGTTCGGTCGTTTCTTCGAAGCCTATCCTGATGAATTCAGCCAGCTTCGGGACCTTGGTGTCGCTATCGCCTTTGCCAACATTACCAAAGTATAATCTACTTCTACTTCAAAGACTGACTACGTATATGAAACTCATTTGTCAGTTGCTTATTTAATTTTGCTGTGTGTTTTTCTTTGAAGGGTTCAATGATGGCTCCTCACTATAACTCCAAATCCATGAAGATAGCTGTGGTGGTGGATGGCGAAGGGGGGTTCCAAATGGCGTGTCCACATCTTTCATCATCTTCTGGGAGAAGTGGTCGGTGGTCGGAGCGCGAGCAAGAGCAGAAAGGCAAGAGGACTTACCAGAAGATTAGAGGGCGGCTGAGCCGTGGGTTGGTGTTCGTAGTTCCGGCAGGTCATCCTTTTTCAGTCTTTGCCTCACCTAATCACAGCCTCCAGATTGTTTGCTTTGAAGTCAATGCCTATGGTAACACCAAGTATCTTCTAGCAGGTATAAAATCAATCTGATCAACATGCTTTTAACCATAATGAAAACATCCTTAGATGTTTGCAATGTAATAGAGTTCTCCGTTCAATATGGTCGATAGATGATCTTTGCATAACTTTCGTTTCTCTGTAATAGAGTTCTCAGATCATTAAGTTTGACTTCCGTCCCTACTCAACTGGTGGTGCACTCGAGTTTTCTTTCCCTCTTTGCACTCAAGGGCAATCTCCTTTCAGTTCAAGAAAATTCTTGCACACCTCCGTTTGTTTACATTGTAATAGAGTTTTTGGATTACTATTGCTCGATTGGTGGGTCTTGTGGTCAAGTTTCTTTCCCCTCCTTACACTCGAGAGCAATCTCCTTTCCGCTCGAGAGAACGTTTGCACACCTTCGTTTGTTGACTCTGTAATAGAGAGCTTTTGGATCACTGAGGTTGGCCTTTATCCCTTGGTTGACGAGTGAGTCTTTTTTTCTCGAGGGCAATCTCCTTCTGGCTCGAAAAAATCTTTGCACACCTACGTTATCTCTGGGAGTGCGACAACTGAATTTGAATCCAAATTAATTTAGAGACTTTAACTGTTTTATTTCTCTCTAAACATAAACATAAAATTAAATTGTGGGTGTTTGAGCTCATATCAAGCTAAACTCAATATCTTATATGCTTTCTTTTGACCTAAGTAGTCAAATTCTTTGTAAGTCTTTGCTAAGCTGGCTTCTCACCAAATTACATTCATTCCTAAAATCTTGAGCTATCTTCCAACAACAGGAAAAGATAACATAGTGAACAAGATGGAGAGTGTAGCAAGAGAGTTGGGATTCAACACACCAGGAAGAGAAGTTGAAAGAATGTTCAAGCAGCAAGAGGAGGAGTTTTTCTTCCCTGGACCAAACCAACAAGAACATGAATGGGCTGAAGCGTGAACTGAAGTTGTACTTAAAGAGAGAACCCACCAAAGACATAGGGACATAGAAATGTAAAAAAAGGGTATGTAAAAACACTTAAACTAGTTATAGCCTTAGGCTCCAGCTACTCCTCTTGTACAGGCTTTTGCATAAATAAAGTGAGCTTCTTTCTGCTATTATTTATGGATTTTGAAAAGTTGTCATTTTGTTTTCAAAGGTTGATCCAATAAAATATTAATAAGCAAAAGGAGGAGGAGACAGAAAAAAAAAATGGTAGCTTATTTCTATTACGAGATTTAATTCAAACACCAAGAGTTATATACCTATTTACATATTATGGCATGTTCCATAATAATTTGAAATATAATTTTAATCATTTAATCAATTTAAAGAGTATAAAATTTGGTAGCTACAATGGTAAACAGATTATTTCAGGTTCACTTTCTTCCTTTCATTCACATGATAACTGACACTTTTTCATTTTTGTTTAGCTTTCTAACTGTAATTGTCATGGTCATTCATAGCCATGGTCTGTCTGACTTTTGTCATGGAGAGCTTGCTAGTTATTATTTGCGATAATAGCACAACTACAACGGTCGTGCAATTGTCATGGACGTCCTTGGATACTCAACTTCTATCAATATTATATATAATTTATTTAATTTCTATAATGAGAGACCTCAAATCACAAAGGGTATCTTAATAATATATTAAGAGATTTTATAATTTTATTTTATATTATTTGGTAAATCTTGTAATTATTAGGATATATTTTTCTTTTCTTGATAGTCTTATTTGTGTACATAAACTCTGTAATTACCACTATTTTATTTAAGAAATATACAATAATTTTTGATATTTTATTAAAGTTAATATGTATCAGAGCCCAAAAATATTTTGGACGCACAAGTTTTCTCAGCCGCAGCAACCTCCTCTGCCGCAATTTGTCCTCACCAAAACTTGCAAACCCACGCAGCGTTTTCTTCACACTACTCCGACGCATCCTCTCCAGCCACACTGCCGGTCTTCACGATAGCCCGCCAGCCACGTCGCTATCGTCCTCTGCAGATTCGCGTCAGCCAGTACTACCTGTGCAAATCTCGCCGTCGCGCCATCGCCTGCCTTCGTCCTCTGCAGATCCGCGCCAGCCAGCACCGCCTGTGCAAATCTCGCCACCGCGTTTCCGTCGTTGACAATTGTCAATCCAGGTCCGTCAGTCGTGGTTTCACCTGCCTTCCACCGTGTAGACAGTTTGTTGGTCTTCTCCGTTTTCTGCTAATTTTTTTTCAAGATCTGTTCTCTTTTTTTTTTCTTCAGATCAGTGCACAACCCATGGGTTCATAGTCTTACTCTTTGTTCACGGATCCACGCTCTATGGAGAAATTTGATATTTCTCGTCCTATTGACACCATTCTTGATGGCACAAACTATATCACCTGGATCCACCAAATGAGGAGTTTTTTTATCGATCGTAAACTATGGCGAATTGTTACAGGAGATATTACTAAACCAGTCCAACGCACTATTCCAGCGGAAGATAGCAGTGATGATGATGGAGAAATTGTTTTTGAAAAGGATCCAACATATATTGAACGACTGAAGGACTGGGATAACAAAAATCATCAAATCATCACATGGTTGGGTAACACTTCTATTCCAGCCATTCATACTCAATTTGATACTTTTGACACCGCCAAAGAACTCTGGGATTTTCTGTCTATGCGTTTTCAATCTATTGGTCTGGTTCACTATTATCAATTACAATCACGGCTTGTTAGTCTCAACCAGGAAACAGGACAATCTGTGAATGAATACCTTGCTACCATTCAGCCAATTTGGACTCAGTTAGATCAGGCTAAGATCAGTTCTGATCATCTCCGCCTTATTAAAGTTCTCATGGGACTTCGTTCGGAATACGAATCAGTTTGTGCTGCTCTCTTACACCGCAACCCTTTGCCATCCTTGGATGCTGTCATTCAAGAAATTCTGTTTGAAGAGAAAAGACCTGGCATTGTCTCCCCTTTGCTAACAGACACTACCCTTGCAACCACTCACTCTCGATCGGCAAAAGAATCTAATTTCTGCAAATACTGTAAACTTCATGGTCATAAGTTGCCTAACTGTCCTACCATTAAATGCAGGTATTATCAAACGCGAGGTCATATTCTGGACAATTGTCCTACTCGCTCACCCCGTCCTCCTCACCTCCTAAATACAGTCAAGTCCTCTCCTAAACGGGTTCCTCATCTGTTGTTGTTGCTGCCACCCCATCTGATATCACCACCCCTCCGAATCTTCAGCTAAGTGATCTTCATGATTTATTGAAACAGGTGATATCCTTCAATCCTACTGCTATTGCTATCACCCCAGGTAATTCATGGCTCCTTGACTCAGCCTGTTGCAATCACATGGCTTCTGATATTTCCTTGTTATCTTCCCCTACTCCTGTTCAATCCCTTCCCCCAATTCACTCCGCTGATGGAAATCACATGTCTGTCTCTCACATTGGCACTGTCAATACACTCACCATAAATCTCTCTCAAACTTATCATGTTCCAAATTTAATCTTCAACATCGCCTTTGTTGGTCAAATGTGCAACCTTGGTCTTACAATTATCTTTTCTTCTCATGGTTGTCAGGTTCAGGATCCGCATACATGACAGGTGATTGGTACGGGACGGAAGGTGGGAAGATAATTTGAGCTCACATCTTTCCAACATTCTCTGTTTCCATCTATCTCTGCTTCAGTCACTGACCATTCTTTATATCAGTGGCACCTTCGTCTTGGTCACGCATCTTTTGATAAACTTCGAAATCTAGTCTCCACTGGTACTCTAGACAATGTTTCTAAATTTAGTCCTTTCAATTGTGTGAATTGTAAACTTGCAAAACAACCTGCTTTGTTATTTACTACTTCCGCATCATTATGTGATACTCCTTTTGGTCTGGTTCATTCTGACATTTGGGGACCTTCTCCCTCTACTACTGTCAATGGTTGTCGATATTTTGTTCTATTTATTGATGACTATTCTCGTTTTACTTGGATTTACTTTCTTAAACATCGTTCTTCCTTACCTCAAATTTACATTGATTTTGCAAATATGATTCACACTCAATTTTCTCGCACCATTAAAACTCTTCGCTTAACAGATAATGCGATGGAATATAAGGACTCTCGCCTTCTTTCCTTTCTTGCCCAACAGGGCACTCTGGTCCAATGTTCATGCCTTCATACCTCTCAGCAAAATGGTCGAGCAGAACGAAAACACCGTCATATTCTACTCTGTTCGTGCTCAACTTCTCTCTGCTTCCTGTCCCGAGAAATTTTGGAGTGAGGTTGTCCTAACCTCCGTTTATATCATCAACCGTCTTCCATCTCCAGACATTCACAACATCTTCCCCTTTGAAAGACTCTATGGTACTCCAATCTTAAAGTCTTTGGTTGTTCATGTTTTGTGTTATTACATCCTCATGAACATACCAAACTTGAACCTCGTGCTCGTCTATGTTGTTTTTTTGGAATATGGCACTGAACATAAAGGTTCTCGTTGTTGGGATCCAATCTCCCAACGATTACGTATATCTCGCCATGTCACTTTTTGGGAACATCGTATTTTTCTACTTTTTCTTCCTTTCATACCTCCCTCTCTAGTTCTCCTTCATTTTTCACTAATCCTTTTACTGCTCTTTTCCCCCCAAATGACTCTCCCTATGACCCTGAACCTCATTCCCTACCTGTCACTGAGCTCACTCAATCCATTCCTCTCTCTGTGCCTCCGGATCTACCATATGTTTCTTGTGCTGAACCTAAATCTTCACATGTTCGCCGTTCCATCCGGGTAAGCCAAATTCCTTCTCATCTCAAGGATTACCATTGTTTTTCCACTATTATGTCTTTGGTTGAGCCTTCCTCTTATAAGGAGGCCAGTACGGACCCTCTATGGCAGCAAGCAATGAATGAGAAACTTCAAGCCTTAGCAAAGACTCACACTTTGGACTATGTTGACTTACCTCATGGAAAGAAACTCATTGGTTGCAAGTGGATCTATAAGATTAAAACGCACTATGATGGGTCTATTGAACGTTACATAGCCCGACTGGTGGCCAAAGGATATCCTCAGGAATATGGCATTGATTATGAAGAGACATTTGCTCTCGACTCGAATGACATCTGTTCGCAGTCTCTTAGCCATCGCAGCTGCCAAACAATGGCCCCTTCTTCAAATGGATGTTAAAAATGTCTTTCTCAATGACACTCTATCTGAAGAAGTCTATATGAAACCACCCCCTGGTACTAATTCGCCACCTCATAAAGTGTGTCTTCTTCGTCGTGCACTATATGGTCTAAAACAAGCTCCACGAGCTTGGTTTGCAACGTTCAGTTCCACCATCACCCAACTTGGGTTTACTTCTAGTGCTAACGATTTTGCACTATTTACTCGACAGACCTTTCATGGTATTGTTCTCCTCCTCTTATATGTTGATGACATGATTATTACAGGTGATGATCCCCAAGCCATATCTGAATTGAAATGTTACCCGGGTCAACATTTTGAGATGAAAGATTTAGGACCACTCAGTTATTTTCTTGGTCTTGAAGTTTCATCCTCATCTGATGGATACTACTTATCTCAAGCAAAATATGCATTTGATCTCCTAGCCCGATCTGGTATTACTGATTCTGTCACATCCTCAACACCATTTGATTCAAATGTGCGACTAACTCCTTTTGATGGCATTACTCTCGAGGAACCCACCTTGTATCGGCAACTTGTTGGCAACCTAATTTACTTGACTGTGACCTGCCCAGATATTGCTTATGCAGTTCACGTTGTTAGTCAATTCATGGCTGCTCCTCTACTATACATTTCACAGCTATTCTTCGTATATTACGATATATTAAAGGCACTTTGAGACATGGATTATAATTCTCCTCACAATCATCTTTGATTCTCTCTGGATACCCTGATGCTGATTGGGCAAGTGATCCTACCGATTAGAGATCTACCACTGGTTATTGTTTCTATTTAGGAGATTCTCTCATCTCCTAGTGAAAGCAAGAAGCAAACTGTTATTTCACGCTCCAGCACAGAATCTAAATATCGCGCACTGGCTGATGCAACTTCGGAATTACTATGGCTTCGTTGGCTCCTTACTGATATGGGGGCCCCACAACAATCAACCACTATTCTTCATTGTGATAATCACAGTGCCATTTAGATTGCCCACAACGATGTCTTTCATGAACGAACAAAGCATATTGAAAATGACTATCACTTTGTTCGTCATCATCTTCAGAGCAACGCACTTCATCTTGAGTCCATCTCTACCACATATCAACCAGCTGACATCTTCACCAAAACTCTCCATTCTCCTCGCTTCACTCAGTTATTTCGCAAACTCAAATTGGTTTCCACTCTACCACCTTGAGTTTGAGGGAGGGTGTAATAATATAATAAGAGATTTTATATTATTCTGGTAGAGATTTTATTTTATATTATTAAGTAAATCTTGTAATTATTAGGATTTATTTTCCTTTTCTTGATAGCCTTATTTGTGTATAAATACCTCTGTAATGACCACTATTTTATTAAAGAAATATACAATAATTTCTGATATTTTATTAAAGTTAATAGATACTATATGAAGACATCGACAATTACATGTGGCTTGTCTTCAAGAAACAACACAAACTATTATAATCTAACGATAATAATTTAGGAGTATAATAACCAAATCCGTTGCCTTTAAAAGCACCCTTAAAGTGTTTTTTTTTTCTAAAAATAATTTAATACACTTTATTACTCTTTCATGAACTTCTCCACTAAAATTTGTTACTACTAGATTCAACTCAAAGACTATAATCAAAAGCTTAAAACAAATTAGAGTAAAATTTGAAGAACAATCTACCATTTGATTTCTAAATAAAATTACCAATATCCATAACAGTTGAGATGAAAATGTGTAGAGGAATTTGGGCAAGGTTTTTAAAAAACAAATCATTTTGAAGTTGAATTAATTTGGTGGGTGAGGTTTTGAAGGGAAATAATTGAAACACAAATATAAATTTGATAGCATACTAATGAAGGTTCCTAAATTTTTATGAAGGTAAATTGTCAAAAAAAAAAAAAGAACGTAATTTTCATGAATTAAAAAAAGGCAGTGAAATAAAATATGTATAGAATTAGAAGTTTAAATGACGAATTAACCACCCTCTAAACGGAGGGAAAAAAAACAAAAGAAGGGAGAAAGAGATCGTCAATCAATCCCGTTGACACGTGGAGCGTTGTGATTAGGAAAAGGTGAAGTCAACCTCATCAAAAGAATCAGACGGTTCGAAATTATTCCCAGTTCATATGTTGTGTGCAACCCAATCCATCTTATAAAAACTTCCTAAAATTCTTGTATTAGGTTTGTCATTGGAATTGGAAGAACAATTGAGAGAAAAACTAAAACAAAATGGCAGGTCAATCGTCTTTGTTCAAGTTCTTGACCCCTGGACGCCGTTTCCAATCTACGGACATCCAGGCCGCCGCCGGCTGGGGTGTCGCCGCCGCCACAACTGCTCTCTGGGTCGTTCAGGTTTTCACCTTCTCTAAATCCTTTGATTTATACATACTATTGTTTCTGGTTTCCACAGATTGATACTAAAGGATGCATCGATCTTTGTTGAAAATTGATTCTTGATTCTGCTTTCTTACCCATGCCGCGTTAATGATTTCTGTTTCTAGTTTTGGACCATTTACCTTGGCGTATTCGGATTTCTATTTTTTCTCCAGCGTTAATATAGTAGTGATTACGCAGTTGAGATCTGAAAGAAATTTATTCCTTTGAATTATGGTGTCTATGAACATACGTATTCCTCGTTGATGAGGAGCAGAGATATTCGTTTCTGTTTTCTTTTACTATTTTCTTCGTTTTGGTCGTTGATCGAGCACAGAATGATACCCGTGCCCATTTTTGGAAGATAACTGGTAGAACTGTAGAAATATTAGAAGACGGAGTGCAATAATTTTTTTTTTTTTCACTCTATATTTGTTTTGAACTCAAGGACACAATTCTACGACCTTTAGAATAGATCTTGTTCAAATAAGGTTCTCTTTATTTATATTCAGCACCATGATAGACATTGAATCTCACAGGTTTCTAACAATTTGTAGTAGTTCATTATATGCTCCATGTCCTGCCGTCCTCATGATCACATTCTGGTTCCACATTGTAAGATCGTTTTACTTCCGATTCCAATCAAAGTTCAGCTTTCAGTATTATGGAGCTTTTGGCCACCAAAACCCTACCTGATCAGAAGTTTTGATCCTCTATCCCTGCCGTTTCTACACTCTTTTCCAAGTTCCGTAATTTTATGTTCATTTGTTGGTTTTAAACCATTAGTGAACTTTCTAACTGTACCTGCTGCAAAATTTCCATTGACGACTCTGCCAACCAAAATCCTAATCGAACTTCCATCAATATTCTTAAACAGTCCTGGGGTATTATAAAAAACTTTGTTGTTTGCACTTTCTACACAAGTTTCTGTCCGTCAGTCCACTGAACTAGGTGAAAGGCTTTCCACCAAAGTTCACAACTGATGTCTTGAACTCCTAAGATCCGGCATGCATTTCGCAGTGAAGTATTACTCTGCCCAAAACTTATTCTGCACTTATTCTGCTCTCTATTGCTACTTTTATTGGAAAGACCTCGTCTCACAATGTTCGTTGTTTCTTTCTAGTCCAAGCCACTCCACAGATTTATGACCACACTTTGATTCTACTATTGCAAAATTCAAATTTGATCCCCCTTCCAGCAAACCAACCATATGTTTCGTGCACTTCCCTCAAGGAATCCCCATGATTGGAGTACTCCAATGTCAGAGCTGATAGATCCCTTGTAATTTTATTTAACAAATTTGATTGTAATGGTATGGGGCTTTATTAGCTCGGCCCTCTTTCTCTGCTCCTCATATTCTCTTTCTACATGCTTAGTAAACGTCCCCAACTCTTCTTCCTTAACTAACGACAATTACATCATTGCCTCTCCTCTTCTACTGATTAGGGTTCACTTCTTTGTTTCTTCTTTCCCAACTAAACCATAATGGACTTGTGTTCTTTGCTATGTGTTTCTTACGAATTATGGATTGAGGAAAACTGTTACTTTTTCGCCATCTACAAATTTTTGGGTTCCAGATGTGCTCCATTTACCTTTGATAAGGAGAATGAATTATACTATCTTGGCTGGGTTCTTATACATTGTTATTTTTGTAAAATTTTCTATGTTCTATTGCAAATAAATGGATAGAGATTTGATCCTACAACCTTTGTAACGTGTAAGAATGTAAGTAGAGTCTATATGACTGATCACTCGCTATGCTTAAGTTGGTTAAGGTATACCTTCAGTATCCAATATAAGATGCTTAACCGCTATAACCCGGAAAATGCTCTGCCTTGTAGTAGAAAAAGATTTAAGTATGTACATAATTGTTTGGCGAGGCTGCAAACCAACCTAAATTGTTTGATTTTTCAAATTTTCATTGCTTGCCAAACAGTTTGTTCCAATTAATTTTGTACTATATGCTTGAAATGTTGTTAATAATTATACTTGTGGAAAATGAAGTGTATATTAATCTTTCCGCTTTTTGAGGCTCCTCTGTGGTGCGTTAATAGGATGTTTAAACGAATCTAACGACTCTTATTTCTCGTTTGAACTCTTTGCAGCCATTTGACTGGATCAAGAAAACGTTCTTCGAGAAGCCACAAGAGAATTGAATTGTTATTTTGTGAAGACTCACCCCAGTTTTTGTTAATAAGTATCGTTGATTGCTTTGCCGCAAATGGGTAAACTGCAGAGTTCATTGGAATAACATGTTTTGTAATAGAATCTCTTTTGGTTAAAATTGAGTTCTTCCGTTTGAAATTTTATTGATAACCATTTGAACTTTTATTTTTGCGTTTTTCTTTTCCTTTTAAATTAAGCTTATACACGTCACTTACATCCATAAGCTCCTATATTTGTTAAGTTGCTTTTGACCCATGTTTCAGAAACAAGCTATGTTTGAAAAACTAAAAAAAAAACTAAAAGGTTTTCGTGTTTAGAATTTTACTAATAATTCAGGTATTTCTTAATTTCATAATTAAAAAACTAAAAACAAAACTATTATCGAAGGGACTTAAAAGTTTGGTTGAAACTCATTCTTCCCCCTACTTGATTCGTTGTACTCTTGATAAGATGACGGTCACAGTAACATTTTCTAAACGTTGATAATATAGCTTATGAAACATTAATTTTTAAACATCTTTGAAACAAGATAATATAGCTTGTAAAACAGATAAATTTAAAACTTTAACATATATGAGAATCATATATGATAATCATATAATCTACATATAAACGAAGAGATATCACACTAGGGAACATATCGTAGCATCTAATTTTATTTTTTTCCTTTTGTGTGAAATAGTCTATGATTTTTGTTTCTGAAGTTATTCCTGCAACATTCTTTAGTTAGTATCCTTAACATTAATTTTTAAGTAATATACGGTTATATTTAAACTTTAATTTCAAATGATTGAAGTCCTTGTGCAGTCTAGTTTAGGTATATATCTATATATATATTTTGCATAATAAACATTTTAAATTAGAATAAATTAAAATTTGTTAGACAAAATGACCAATCAAAAGCTTATTTCCTTTTAAGATTTAGATTTAGATTACTTGGAAATCCTTTTATATTTAATTTCTCAAAATGAAAAGAATAAATCTGAGAAAAACGACGTCGTTACACCAAGAAGTATAATCCAATTTTACTGAAGCGTGAAGGTAAAAGGACAAGATGAAATACCTAAAAGCCCCTTCCTATTCTCCCGCTATCCGTGGATAAATAGGTAAAATCGAAGCTGTTTTGAGTTTTGACCTTTTCTATCGTTCTAGGATCTTACCATTATCCTGTATAACACGTGTTTCATCTCTATCCGTCGGATCAAACTCCCCTCTTCCTTCCTCTACCCTATTACCTCATCCCCAAGACCTCGTTTAAATTTCCTTACTTCCTCCGCCGCCGTCTCTCTGCCGAAGAGGCCTCTTTCCGGACTCGATACCGATTGATTTTCCCTTCTGCTGTTCCCCGTCTTCACTGCTTTAGTTTCTATCGCGAGGGGTATTGCTGTCGGCGATTCAGATCTCTGTAAGTGATACTCATTCGAATCCATATTTGGATTTCTTTTGATTCGTTGCTTTTTCTTTGCTTGTTCATTGAGAAAAGAAGTTGATTCGATTATGATTGCAGAACCCCTTTTTTGTGTTCATGCGTTTGTTTATATCTTTATGTTTTTTTTTTTTGTTGTTGTGGTTGTTGGGATCTGATCGTTCTTTTCTTCGAATGTGGTGGATAGATAATATAAAAAATCCGAGTTGGCGGTGATTCGATGGAGAATGAGCTGGTGGAATTGTTTGAAGCGGCGAAGAAGGCTGCAGATGCCGCTGCAGCACCATCAAATGATGGGGGGGTGGAAGAAAGTCGTTGCCTTGATGCCCTAAGGCAGCTCAAGAAATTTCCTGTTACTTATCAAATCCTTGTTTCTACTCAGGTTTTCTTCTCATTAGACTTGAAATTTGTTTCTTTTGTTGATGGTGGATGGACAGTGAGAATGTAATTAACGCAAGTTTATGAAATCATGGATGGTTTTTATTATGAATTTAGCTTAATTCATTATCTGCTTGCGTACGAATTGGTTTCATAACGAATTGAGTTCACTCGATTTCATATGTTGTTTATGGTGTTCACGTTCACGTAACAAAGTCATCTCATTTGTGACCCTTGTCAATTTTGGGGAGAGAATAATGGCACGATATTCCTTGTTATTTAGGGCCCATTTGAATTGACTTCTTAGTGTTTATGAACGTTTTTTTTTCACTGAGAAACACTTTTTAGACACTTATTTAAACACTAGGAAGTCAATTCACCAATAATCTTTTGTTGGATCTTTGTAATTGAGATCACTTTGCCTGTGTTGATTGCTTATATATATTGTTTTCTATAGGTTGGAAAGCGTCTTCGGCACCTCACTAAACACCCCAAGAAGAAAATACAGGAGTATGCTTCTGACCTGATTGAGATGTGGAAGGAAATAGTAATCAAGGAGACTAATAAGAATAAGAAAAATGGAAATGCCAGCAGTAAAGATTCACCTAAAATTGGTTCTCCCAGTGCAGAGTCAGTTAAGGTGGAGAAGTTTCAAAAATCATCTTCTATGAAGGTTGAGAGAGTTTCCAAGGTCGAGCAATTTGATAGGAATGGTGCCACAAGCTCTGTGAAATATTCCAGATCGGAAAGTGCGGTCTCGGAGAGAAACTCTGTCAAGGTTGAGAAAACTGATTCAGTGGTCAAGGTTGAAAGGATAGTTAAAGAAGAAAAGAAACCATCAAGTGGCGCTGCTGCACCTCCAAAACTTACTTCCATGATTAAATCAAAAGATGCTGCTCGAGACAAAATAAGAGAACTTCTCTTTGAGGCTTTCTCCAAAGTTCCTGGTGAGGCTGATGAAGATGTTATGGATGACGTTAATGCAAGCGATCCCATCCGTGTTGCTGTTTCTGTAGAATCCGTGATGTTCGAAAATTGGGGAGGTTCTACTGGTGCACAGAAGGCCAAGTATAGATCTATAATGTTTAACCTCAAGGATCCAAAGAACCCAGACTTTCGAAGAAAAGTTCTTCTTGGACTTATAAAGCCAGAAAGGATGATCAATATGAGCACAGCCGATATGGCAAGTGATCAGAGAAAACGTGAAAATGAAGAGATTGCACAAAAAGCTTTATTTGATTGCGAGCGTGCAGGAGCACCAAAAGCTACTACCGATCAATTTAAGTGCGGTCGATGCGGTCAGCGCAAAACAACCTACTATCAATTACAGACGCGGAGTGCGGATGAACCTATGACGACCTTTGTAACTTGTGTAAACTGCAATAACCATTGGAAGTTCTGCTGAGTCTATTTTGAGATGCTGAAAATGTTATTGTTTGGAACAATCTACTGAGCAATTAGTGTTATTTTGCCCTGACATTGGTTGCTGCAGTTTGTAATCTCGTTCCACATTGATCAACATTTAGAACGTAGGAGGTTCTCTATTGTAGGATGTCTAAGTGCCAATTTATTAAGAAATTCAGTGTATAAACTTGTTTTATTTGTTATTTTCTTTGGTATTTTTATGAGTTTCATACACTTACAAGGATCTCTTTAACTCAACGTTCAACATAACTGTTTGTTAAGGTACTCTAAGGGCATAATATGAGAGATCTGATTTTGACTGTAATGGATTTCTTTATATTATTCATAATTGTTAGGGGCCCCACTTTTCATATGAAATGTAGTAAACGTGTCATTGATCATGGCGAAAGTGATTTTTAACTCAACAAAAGAATCCCTACTATGGTGATTACATTAATGAGGCCATTAAATAGCTTTATTCATTTTGCTCCTTTACAAACATAATGAAATAATTTGTAATCTAAGAATCAATCATCCTACATGGTATTTGTCAAGACTCCTCTCAGCTGTTGTGCTAGCAGCAGCCATAGAAGGAGCCAAATGCCTTAGTTTTTCGCTTCCCTTGTTGTCATAATTTATTTTCTCCCAATGGTGATTCTTTGCGTTTCAATGACGAAGAGCTCACTCAGCTTCTGTTTAGCTTGTATATGTTCCCTTCTACTGTGCATTTAACCTACAATAAGCAGAAATTATTTAACCTACAATAACCTACAATGCCATCGATACCAAGATGTACCAAGAAGGTTCAAAACAATCGATAAATTAGAAAAAAAAATTAATTTTTAACTAATCTCGAAAGTCGATCAAACTACTTGAACGAGTTTTCAAAAAGAGTACTAGTTTTGTAAGATGTTAACTTCAACGGCTATTTCTGACGTTTCCTCGTGTAATGGAAAAAAGTAGAAAAATTAAGCTACATTGCACGAATCTGTATTTTGAGTTATTCAAATTATCATCTTACCTGCTTTACTTTCATCCTGGTAAAGGTAATGTTGTTGGCAGCAAAGGCACATTGTAAAAAAATATATATACATATATAGACCATTAGAGAAAATAAGAACTTTCGCTTTCAAATCTATATACTTGATCCACAAGATTCGTCTTACAACTGCTTCAGTCTACAAAAGGTTTTAGATAGCAGGTATTGTTTATAACAACAAAACAATCGGACCAATGACACAAGAACTAACATGATAAAATTCTCTATGTTTTTTGTTTGAAGGACAATAATAACAATACAACTAAATTAACCCGTAAAACTGACGATCATGAGACATGCGTCCAACAATATCCCACAAGTCATCTGTACTAAACTATTATCAAGGAAACATGTTAGAGCTCTCTTACCCTCATATTTCCCATTTTTCTTCCCTACAACACCCAACAATATGAAAATAAGCTTTACACATTAGGCTCTTATCGTTTACAAGAACCAGCAATTTTGCAGGCACACTGAACCAACAATACGAAAAATCAAGCACACTGAACCAGCAATTTTGCAAGGAGGAAGCTCAAAGTCCAAATAGTCACGTCACATCTAAACCGTCAATTTAAGACCTTAACTCAAGAAGTGACACATCAAAATGGAGTATTTCGGTGGATATGCAATAAACAAATAGAGTTGAATAATGGTATAAATTTAAATCTTAAACTTTCATAAATGAATCAATTTATATCTTTTGGAGGTATGCCACAAATATTAGATATCTACTTGTTTAGAACCCTAAACTACACATTCAATATATATATATATAAGTTACAAGGACAACTTAAAATGGAAAAAAAAAAGAGAGTAAAAACTAACTAAGCCGACACAAATTCACCATGATTAAGTAGCTAGCTTTGCTTTGGTTTGCCCAAAAAAGCTAAATACTTCTTGTGTTCTTGCTTGTATCTTTTCCACTCTCTCAGTGCAGCCAAAATTACGTGCAAAGCAACTGGCAAGAAGAAAGGCTGTCCAAAGAAAGACAAGCATAACAATGGGGTTTCAAAATGCCGTCTATAATGCTAAAGCCATTTTCTTTGTAATCCCAAAAATATCACCTATTTTTTAAATTTAGGTCTTCTAAATCAATAATAATGTTGCACAGACATTAGTGTTTATAAAACCATATAACCTTTCTTCTCCACTGCTACATTATATATATTTTGCCTTTTAATAGATTTTAATCATATCCCTAAACTTTAAACTATATTCCAACTTAGTTCATACCATTAACACTATTAACAAAACATTGCAATGCTATTTTATAGGCTGAATCAAGACTAAGTGACTACTAAATTCTAGCAATCATGTTACCAGATATTTCTAAGACCACGTGACAAACTATGAGCTCGTCATGTCAACATTCCAGTTTAGTGTAAATGTAAAGAGTGTAGATATTAAATAGAAAGTAAAAGTTTAGAAATGCAATCAGAATTTGTTAAGTTAAAAAACCCGACGACATTATGCTCAAACTAGATAGACTAAATTTATAATTTAATCTAACATGAATTATAAATACAAAGATACTATAAACATAAGTGTAGGAAAAAACAATCATACCGAGTAGACAGCAAAGCAGTGCTCAAATGAAAAATAGCTGACTGACATTATTGATGGGTGAAAAAATGCATCTTCTGCTAGTGACCTTGCTTGCCTGGAAGATACTGATAAGGACGAGGAACTCAGTTCAGAATTCTAATTAATTCAATCAGAATTACAGTCAACAAATCAATGACCTATAGTGATTAGAGAAGGATCATACTGGCTGTCTCGTCAAAAACTCCCATAGAGGCATTTTTCTGGGCCAAGTTTGCAGCCTCGAGAGAATATTTTACCTGATTGAGACGAGCAATAATTAAGACCTCGTATTATACACCACGGAATGCAATAAGTAAATAAAAAGGGCCACGCCTATATTCAAAACCTTCAATTAAATAAAAGAGAAACCATGTTTATAATTGGGGCACCAAGTTTTCATTTTATACGCAGCTCTCTCTTATTTCAAATGGAGGATGTCCTTCAAGGACACAATATAGCACGTTGTGTAGCAGTAAACCAGTAAGGACATAATCAAGTCCAAAAATGATCACAGAAAATGGGCATGTGAAAAATGCTGTGTGTTTTAGTGAGCACCAACTTCAGGAGACAGCCATCCATGGCGTTCCTTTTTGAAGTTTGACGTGGTTATTCAAGCAAGAATGGGCATTGGACCTTCCATATATTTTTTAATGCAATGGAACTAAAGTTTAGATCGGTAGCTCTTTCCAAAAAAAGTTTGAATCGGTAGCCATGAGATATTTTGTGAGACAGTTTGCGGAGAAACACAATTTCCAAAGACATTAGTCTTTGGTGTGAGTGAAGGGAAAAGGTCGAGAGAATCTGAGTTGATGCAGCCCACTCTTGGATCTCTGTGTGTAGTTGATTTCCTCTAAGCGTCCAATTGACCAATAATCCCAATGGCTTGACCATGTCTCTCAATTGATGGCCTCATTTTTAGGTATGTTCTTAAGTTCATTACTGATCCATAGGCCTTTCAAGAGAGAGGTGTTGGATCCATAGCAAACATGGATGATTTGGCTGTAGACAAGATCTTTTTGGGGGAAAAGATGATCCCATGATCCTCTTGAAGCAGAAAAACTTTTGTTACTAGGTTACGTATTCCCCCACCTACCCACACACGAAAAGAAAAAGATTTTTTTTTTTTTTTTTGATAAGAAACAATATATATATAGCAAACAGAGAAAAGATGAAGAGAACCTAAAGGTGAGGGCCAAGGAGGCCCTCCCAAAAGACTACTAATACAAGAACGCTTTCCAATTGTTGAAAATCATGGAAAGACTATAATTACAAAAAAGTTTTGTGTGGTTAGAGCACCACGAGGACGCTGTGTGTTGAACCACAGACCAAAAATAATCAAAAGAATTAATTTTGTCATCAAAGATCCTTCTATTCCTTTCCATCCACAGCTCCCAAACCAAGGACCAGACCACATAATTCCATATAAAATTGCCTTTAGAGCCGAAGACTTTACAACCCAAAACTTCAGCTATCCACACATCTATCTTTAGAGGAAGACAGCAGCTAAAGCTAAAAATGTTAAACAGCATATCCCACGCTTTCCTAGCAAAATAACAGTGAAGGAAAAGATGATCTATGGACTCTTCCTCTCTATTACAAAGACAACACATGGAAGGATTAAGCACCATATTGGGAAGCTTTTTTTGAATCCTTTCATGAGTATTTAAGCTTCTATAGGCCAATGACCACAGAAACACCTTAACCTTCTTAGGAGAACAAAACTTCCAAATAGCCCGAGTCAGAGGGGAGGCTAACAACCGGTGGCTGGAAGATAACTTCATAAGGGTAGATTTAGTAGTGCCCCAACTGATGCTGTCATTTTCCTCCTTAGGAGCCCAAGAGTTTAGAAGTTCAACAATAGCCACAGCATTCTGAATTTCTCTATCCCGCAAATTCCTCCTTAGGCTCAAATTTCATGACATAGAATCATTACACCAACAGTCCGCAACCCAAGCTTCTTTGCTCAAAGAAAGTGCATAGATATCAGGAAATTTGATAGACAGGGAACAATATCACACCAACTGTCAGCCCAGAATTTTATACGTTCCCATCCCCTAAAACGAAGTTCGCCACTCTGATAAATTCATCCCTTAGCTTCATAATTTTGGGCCAAAGTCTGTAGGAGCAAACCTTTTTTGGAACATTAGTGAACCAGCCACTTTGATCCAGCCCGTATATACTGATCATCAGCCTTCTCCAAAAAGCCTCCTTCTCATTGACAAATCTCCACAACCATTTCATTAACATAGCTGTATTTTTGTGAAAAAGGGAACCTATCCCGAGACCTCCAAAAGCAGTGGGAAGGGCCGTGATTTCCCATTTTACTAAGTTTGCAATTGGCTTAAAAGTACCCCCATTCCACACAAAATCCCTCACAAGCTTTTCCATCCTTATGATCACCCCTTTGGGAGCTTTATGAAGTGAAAAAAGATAGCATGGAAGGCTAGTCAAGACTGATTGAGCTAGAGTTAGTCTACCACCTTTGGACAGTTGAATAGACTTCCATCTATCTATTTTACTATTAAATCTATCAATGAGGCTACCGCAAGAATCCTTAATAGCATTAGAGCCCCCAACCAAGAAACCAAGATAGGAAAAGGGAAGAGAGTCTACCTTACACCCAAATTTAGAAGCCAAAAAATTCAGGTCCTCAGAGTCAATATTGATGCCAATAATCGAAGATTTGGAAGCATTGATGGACAGACCAGCTCCCACCAGAAAAAAGTTTATAATAGACCAAGTAGCCTCGATGTTGCCATTCTCCCAATTGAAGAAAATTAGAGTATCATCATACTGCAGAATAATAAGGTCCACATTTGGGTTACCAAAGGAGAAACCTCTTAAAATCCTTCTTTCATTACAAAAATGCATAAGAGTACTAAGTGCATCCCCCTCAAGAGTAAAAAGGAAAGGAGCAAGAGGATCTCCTTGCCTAATCCCTCTCTTAGCATCAATCTTCCCTCTCGGGCTTCCGTTAATGAGAATAGAAAAATTTGTGGTAGATAAGCATCCCCAAATCCATTTCCTCCATCTACAACCAAACCCTTTAAGTTTCATAACCGAGTCTAAAAACAGCCAATCAACCTTGTCATACGCTATTTCAAGATCCAGCTTTAGGAGAGTACCCTTTTTGCGTTTATCCTTCCAATCATTAGTAGCTTTCGAGGCTATTAGAATAGCATCAATAATCTGCCTTCCTTCAATGAAAGCCAGCTGAGAATCATTAATAACAGAGGGTAGAACAGCTTTCAATCTATTTGCAAGGACTTTGGAGATTATTTGGTACAGAGAAGTGGTGAGGCTAATTGGTCTAAACTCACTAACATGGGCTGGTTTCTTTTTCTTAGGAATAAGGCAAACATAGGTCTCATTACATTTTCTATTAACAATCCCACTTCTAAAAAAATCGTGGAACACACTTACTAAGTCAGCTTTCATAATGTTCCATGACTTTTTGTAGAATTCACCCGTCATCCCATCCGGACCCGGAGATCTCCTTGCTCCCAAATCAGCCACTGCTTCATGTATTTCTTTTTCAGAGAAGGGAGCTTCAAGGTTATTCATGGCCATACTGCCCAAACTTCTCCACCCAATATCCTAACAAATGAAAGGAGACAGAACTGCAGAACCGTACAACTTCGAGAAGAAAGATAGAATCTCTTTCTCAACATCATTATTCTCAAGGTACATAATGCGATTCTTACACTTTCTGGTCGAGGCCCATCTGTGGAAGAAGCTTGAGTTTTCGTCTCCCTCTTTAAGCCATTGAAGTTAACATTTTTTAGCCCACAAAACTTGTTCTTTAAAGACTAAATCCATCAGATCCCTTTTAAAAGAATCCCTTTCTCGCAAATAGTTATCACCGAGAGGAGCTACATCTTCCATAAGGTCAATGGAGTTTATTTTGTCCACCAAAGCTTGCTTCTTTTCCATAATGTTGCCGAATGTTTCTCTGTTCCATTGCTTTAAGTAGGTCTTAAGACCTTTAAGTCTGTCCATAAAGAATACATAGGCCACCCTTCCATCTTCAAGCTGGCCCACCAATTCTCCATATTTTTTTAGGAAGAGATGATGCTGGAGCCACACATTCTCAAACCTAAAAGGGGTGGAACCCCAAGAATGAGAGCCTAACGACAGAAGAATGGGGAAGTGGTCTGAAGTAGGCTTTGGGAGTTTATTCAACTTGGCCTCTTTGAAATAATCCCACCAACTGCCAGTGATAAAAAAGCGATCAATTTTGGAGACAGCTGGGCGCACACCAGATCTAGATCAAGTA
The DNA here is from genome assembly GCA_037974625.1 of Cucumis cinereus. Classification (NCBI taxonomy): domain Eukaryota; kingdom Viridiplantae; phylum Streptophyta; class Magnoliopsida; order Cucurbitales; family Cucurbitaceae; genus Cucumis; species Cucumis cinereus. The sequence goes on from JBBPDJ010000023.1 coordinate 12,236,742, forward strand.
AACATCCCATTGCTAAGAGGAATATCATTGAGATTCAACTGACCCAACAAACTGTTGAACAACCGCATGCTTCTAGTTGCACTACCCCCTGAAGATTTTTCGTGAGCCCATCTAACCACATTAAAATCACCACCTAAACACCAAGCTTCGTTACACAGGCCGAAGAGACTACCCAACTCCTACCAGAAATCATCCCTCTTTTTATATGAGGACGAACAATACACACCTGTAATCCAGCCACTACACCCATTGTTAGTATGACAAAAAATCAAAATGGAAAACTAACCTTGAAGCGCGTCAGTCATCGTGATAGTCTTCCTTCCACATCAGAAGGATGCCACCTGAAACTCCCACCGCATTCAAAGACACCCAACCTATGCACCTGCTGCTCCATATAGATTTAATCAACTTCCTATCCACCTCTTCCAACTTCGATTCTTGCAAAATGACCACATCCGGATTGTACTTAGAAATAATATCCTTGACTAAAATCTCTTCGGGCGGGCATTTAAGCCTCTCACATTCCATGAAAGCACTAACATGGGGAAAGAGATGTGCCCCTAGAAGAAGTGCCTCTATCTCCAATCTTCTCCTTCTCCCACGTGTTTATCAAAGCTTTGACTTCTCTTGTTAGTTTTTTTGAGTTGTTCAAGGCCCCATTTTTCCGCTGCGCCTTTCTTTTTCTAACTATTGGTCGGATGCAAAGATTATGTTCCATAAGGACAGCTACTAATTCTTTACTAAGGAGAAGCTGATGCTAAGCAACATCCACATCTACCATTTCTGATTCGCTCTCCAATCTATCATCCTGAGCTACAATAATCGGGGTGGGATATGGACTCTCCACTACAATCATTTGTAGCGAGCTTTATCCGGCCCCCATCACTGCCTCCTTACTAACAAACATTCTATTCAACTCCGTCGAACAATCTGGAGTTTCTTCCACTTCCTCCTCATCCAAAGGTGTGAATCTATTCTCTGTAAAAGAGCTATCAAGGCTGGATAGTTCAAATTCCGAAGAACAATCGGTCCCATCTGTTCTATCATTATCTGTCGAGGAGAGACCCTATTGTCCGGGATTTGTGGAGCATATAGGTGTTTTCTGAAAGAAAGAATGGACTTCGTCCTTTTTCGCAAATGTAATCTTCTTTTTCGATTGGGTCTTGAACTCTTTTAAGCTAGAGCAACCCAATTTGAGCCTAACCACAACTCTAGCTTCCTTCGGGATTTCAAAAAAAGAGGGCCCATCGTTGTTAATATCTTCTACAATAATTCATTTACCTTTTGTCTTTTCTGGGCCCATAGTCAACTCAAGGCCCATATCACTAGGCCTGGGCGCCAAAAAGTTTGAATTTCCTGTCAACCTATGTGGATTTGTTTCCTTCTGCTGTAAAGGACGACTCTGGTCATCTTTCTCTCTCCTGCAGTCTGGCAGACCATTGTGGGACGTCACATCAATAACCAATCTTCTATCCGGGTTTTCAACCCTCCAAATATCCACCGGGTTACAACCCGGGTTGACCGGGCCTTTGAAAAAGTTTTGAGCAACCTCTGGCGAGAAAGATCCATGGATTCCGGCGACTTTTTCCACTAAGAGTTTTGGGTCTTGAAATGTTACAACCTGCACCAGAAATTTATCATTCCCATCAATTAACTCCATCTCTGCTGGCAGATAACCACAATAATTTCCTTTGACCTTAATAGCCACTTCAAGGCATTCAATAAGAGTTGAATTCTCTTCAGCAAATTCCATACAACCACCCAGCAGGTTGCCTATCCTCTCAAAATTCAACGCACCCCATAAATGCAGAGGAACATTTCTTAATTTGACCCACCCTCCATACGAAGGAACACAACTCATTCTTCCATGCTTCTTAGGGTCCCACCTCTCCATCTTCAGCGTAAAATGTCCATAGGTAGCCCATCCTCTATTGGCACACAGTAACCTGGCCATGGTATGATTTGGACATTTCAGCAGAGCCTTGTTTGGGTGGAAAGGATTTATTATAAAATGCCCTTCTGTTTGATCTTGTATCGCCTCTAGAATTCTGATCTAATCGTCATGAAAATCTCTTTTTGTAACAATAATAGTATCCTCCCAGCAAATGTTCCGAACCATCATTTTGAAACTGTCCTCGTTCAATTTTTCCTTGGCAACCTCAGGCGTTAAAGTAACTCTCCTGTTCCACACATTCACCACCGGGGGGGCTGACCGGGGTTTTTCATAATGCTTCTGATCTTCATGCAGTCTCGTACCTTCTCCATTGAAAAAATCTAAAAGGAGCCATCTAAACCTCTCCTATCCATCTACTATAATCTATTCCGGTCGGAACTACAAGATTTTCCTTTTTTCCAGAGTGCATCACTTTTGAAATCTCTAAAAAGCTCCCTCTCTTATTCGAAGTCTTCTGTATCCATATGAATCCACCAACACATGAGGTTTTCCTGAAGAATTTTTGCGGTTTCGGAGTATTTAAAACTTCTTCCAATGCATCTATTAGCCATACCACAACAATCTCTTCACCAGTAAGGTTGTAGGTTCTATTCCGATGATTTTCACAAATTCTAATCACCCTTCCTCTACTCCTTCGATCAAACTCACAACTAAAGTTTTTGTTCTCTAATCTTGTCGCAAGCTTCCTACCCATTTCCATTCCACACTGAGAGAAGGAAACGCCTTCACTTACCAGAGATTACCGGAGATTGATGATACAGATCGGGTGGAGGCCATCAGGAGGGAAGAGGAGAGAGGAGAGAGGAGATAACTTGACAATAACAATGACCAAGTTTGAAGATATTAGCTTAGCTCCGTTGTAGCATCAATATGAAGTCCTATGATAATCATTGAATTCAATTCTTTGTACAGGCTTAGCTCTAGTGAAAAAACGGCGATAGAAAGCGTAATGATGGTTAATAGGAGGACGAGGGGGATTAGAGTACAATGAAATCAAGCCCAACAAAACGGAGCGTCTCGAACAACTGGAAGCAGACGAAAGCCTTCGGTACTGAAAGTGAGTTCCGATGAGAGGAATGCGGTGACTGTCACATTCTGGTTGTTGCTGCTGCTGATGGTGTGGTGTTTTGGAGTCAAATAAAGGAGGCGGGGAGGAAGTGTAGAGAGAACGGAATGAGGAAGAAGAAGAACGGTGAGAGTGGTGGAGACCGAAACGTTGCAAGAAGTAGGATGTTCGCATCAAAACGATTGTACAAGGCTTGCTTTTCACTTTGCCCCGATTCTTTATTATCAAAGCAACATCAATCTCACGAGTCCATTACCAACATATCAAATATGTTCTCGCATTCAATTGAAGATGGCAGGCGCCGACAGGTGATTTGAAGAACAACGACGAACAAGAAGAGTTATGTGGCGAAATCGAGGTCCAGAAATTTGCATAATCCACAGCAATTGCTACCCACGAAAAGAAAGAGATGTGATTTGGTTTTCTCCCTTTTTTGGTTATTGTGCGAGGGGACTCAGGAAAATGCAAGGTTTAAGTTTTCAACGACCGGGATAGAAAAAATTCTCTTGTCTGGCAATAACCGATTATTGACTATGAATCTTGCAGAGCTCACAAGGTTTCAGAGGAGAGAGATAATAACATTCAGGCTGAAACACACTACTAGAAAGCATTTTAGAAATAAGTTTGGGAGAACCTTGAGGAAGGTCACTACTTAGAATAAAATCATACCAACAAAGTTCGGAAAGTTCATATAAAGCTCAAGCATTTAAAGATTAGTAAAAGAATAGAACGTAAGTACGCCAATAAATCCAGAAAAGAGACGTAAAAAACGATTTACAGACAAGTGATAGAGTACCTGTTTTCCAATCTCATCAATGATAATCATCCTCGGCAGTGATTGAACCTGCACAACAAAGTAATCAAAGTTCGACAAAAATAAATAAATAAATAAAGGAATCAAGAGCAAATTTCACACTAAATTTGAGGATCCTACTTTGAACTCAACCAAGAATCAAGTACATACCAATCTAGAAAGAGATCCGAGGGATGAAGCACATGAATGAAGATTAAAACATGAATGCTGCCTCGATAGAAAATCCATTTCCCTACAGATGGATCAATCATATAAAGACATAAAGAGTATTATAGACATTGCAAGGCTCAAAAGAACGAAGGAGATTCTTGAGATAAGAGAGTGTGCATTGAAAAACTTGAATTTCTGATAACAAAATATAATTTGTTTGCAACATAAATATGATATCGCTTAACAAGATATCACCACTAAGGGCTAGAATAATGGAATTAGTGAGATAAGTTTTGACAGCTGGGATTGAATCTAAAACTTATTATTAAATTTTGACAGCTGGGTTTGAATCAAAACTTATTATTAAAACATAAATGGGGAAAAACAGATATTTTACTAACCATTCTGTGAAGCCTTTCGTACTGGTTAAAATGTTGAATGTGCCCGACAGACCAACATGTTGGGGATTGGACTTTAGACCAAAAAGTTGCCGAAATTGCCCCAGGAAAACCTCAACAATTTTCTCCAGCTCCTGTCCCAGTATATATGATCAATCATCAGAAAATTAGATAGAATACCCAAAGTTTGGTGCATAACATCGGCATCTTACCAGATATGTAATCGTACGCCTATGGAGCTGCTTACTTTCATAGTCTCTCAGGCAGCCTTTAGGGTTCCAAACAATTACGCCTCCCCATGTCTGTAAGATTAGTTTGTAACTGATTTTGAAAAGTTTGACTGCAAAAATCATATATGTAAACAGGAAAAAAGAATGTCATACAGGAGATATAAACCCATTTGTTTCCGAAATCTGGCCATCAGGAAGCTGTAAAAGAAGAGGGCACTCCCTTGCTGATGGTATATATCTGACCCAAAAAGAAAAAAGAAAAATGGATAATAAAACAAAACTTGATTAGGAGTACTGATATAAATGGGCAAAAACAGACTAGCGATTTTTCAACACATAAATGGAAAATACTTCGAGGTTCCTACAATACACAGCTTATCCTTAATTGAACTTTATGTTTAAAAATAGGGAAGCCAATAACCTATTCTTTCAACTCAAATCAACAAGAATTAACATCACTGTACGAAAATGATAGTTATCTTCAAAAGGTAGAAATTGCTTTAAAGAATAAACTACAAGCTACTCATTGATAACCAAGCTAAGAGGGCTATTGTGTCCCCCAAAACAAAGGACGAACAGATTTACAGATATATCAACGGATCATCTGGAAAAACAAGGATATCACAGAAAATTATAAAAATATTGTGAAATTTTAGAGAAAACTTATTTAAGTAATAAAATATGACTTTAAGTATATAAATCAATAATTATAAGCCAAACATGATTGGCAATGAAATAATAGATAATGGTGAAAACCGAAAAATGGTTATGAACTGAATATTTAGTTCAAGAGTTTACAATCAATGTATTAGTGATCTAGTTTACAATCAAGTACGATTGATCTAAATCGTTCTAGTTTACCATCAATATTTTCCTAAAAAGTATGTCTTTTTAATAGATTATTAAAAGTAAAATCAAATTTCAAAATAAAAAAGTTGAAAAAGTTAAAAAAGGAAAGAAGCAAGAGGTAAAGAGAGGATTGAGATTATAGACCATTGAGATAAAAAAAACAACGAAAAAATATAAATTATACATTAAAAGAAGTATATAGTGAAAGAATTAATTTTTTTTCCTGATAAAAGTGAATGAGAGAAAAAAACTATAAATTATAAAAATAAAAATAAGTTTCATATAATTATAAAAAGAAAAGTCAAAACATGAAAAAAAAAATATATATATTGGGAGATCTAAAAAGGAAAAAGGAAAAAAGAAAAAGAAGTAATAAACAAAAATGCTAAAAAATTAACACAAGCGGGTGTTGGATTTGCGCGCTCATGTATGACTGCCTAGCCATACAGCAACCGGACAACCAACACACTTATTGAGCACTTGTGAAGAATATGCTTCATACTTGATAAAGGATGCCAAAATATCGGCAATATTGACGATATTTCAGAAATATTTTGTACAAAAGATGTACCAACGATTTCTCTATTTACACCTCGAATTCTGTGGTATTTCGATAATATTTTGATGAAATATCACGATTTTTTCATCTTGCTAAAACCACCAACTGCTACTTAAAAACAGTTAGGGGTTGTTTGGGACAACGACTATCTAAGACTATAATAATCACATCCTTGCTATAGTAATACTATTTTGTAATCCCCAATTAACTATAGTCAATATTATTTTAAAACCCCCACTTGCTACAGTTTTTACTATTCTACATTGATCATTTTTTTATTCTTTGCCACATTGTTTTTTATTTTTTCTAATATTCGTGAGTGTCCGGGCCAGCTTACGCACCTTGGTTAGTTTCACGAGACAACCACCTGACCCTACAACATTTTAGTGCCAAAGAAACTCGTAGGACATTAATTCCTAGGTAGGTGGCCACCATGGGTTGAACCATGACCTCTTTGTTAGTTATTGAGACTATGTCTTCTTTTTTACCACTAGGCCAATCCATGATGGTTTATGGTGTTTATAATTTTATTCTCAAACTAAAATAGTTTACTGTTGAAAATAATTGTACTAAGGGTATTTGTGTAATTGTTATACCCTTATTTATTTCCTTTTTTGTCAAGGCC
>JBBPDJ010000023.1:12243486-12262044 GCA_037974625.1 Cucumis cinereus
TTTTCTCCCTGAACTAGGGTTTTCCACGTATACCCGGTGTTATTCTTTCTTTTCTTCTATTATTATTTTTATATTTACACCTCAAACACATACTATTATAACCCAAACTAAAATAATCTACATCCCAAAACCCAAACTATTAACTCAACTATACTAACCTAGGATTATAATAATCAATTATTTGCCTCAAACACCCATTTAATAGTTATAAATAGCTAATTAGAGAGACATCCTAATTCTTATCCACGGTCTATCTAGCCTTTTGACATATACTTGAGCTATCAGAGGCCTAACTGAAAACTTAGGTGATTCCAATTGTCAGATAGATCATGTTGTATAATGGCGGGGAATCAAGGACGATGAACCTTCCCAACATAGTTATAGTCTAAGAGCTTGGCACAATTGGTATCTTAGATTGATTAAAAATTAATACTTTTTATTTGGATATGTATAATTTGATTGATTAAAAATTAATAAAAAAAGTGATGAGTTAAAGGTTATACACCACAAAATGCAATATCTTTGACCTCCCGCCTGCTGCAATTGAAGTATCCAAATGCCACTCGTTTGAATTCACCTATTAGATTTTAAAAAATAAGATGATGCTTTAAAATAAATAAACAAAATGGAGAATGAGACCGAAGTACTACAACTCTAGACTGGATAGAGTGTGAAAAATGGCATAACCGTGTGTAGTGTGGGAAACAGACAAAGTGAGTAAACAAATAGAGACAGAAATAAACGCAATAAGAACAACTAAAACGTTAAGCCTGATAGCAGGATGGATAAAGTCACCAGCAAGCATCTATCCTTTTTTTTCCTTTTGGAGGTGGGGTGGGGGAGAGAGTAGTAAACTAAAAACTAAAAGAACCATACAAAAAAGGGAAGATCTTTAGTATTGAAGATGTAGCTTTCCTGCTTGTTGTCCCAGTAAGAAAAGGAGGAGGTTGGAGTATGATATAAAACCTGGTCAGTGAATGGCAATTGGATTAGACTGAATACCTTTTACGCATATTTTCAAGGCTTCTGGAAAATATTGAATTAGTTGAAAAACAGGAGAGTGTATGAACTGACAATAAGCCTTCCATGAGGAACATCATACCTGACTCTCAACTGAGACATTTGCTATAGGTGCTAATTCCTCGATTAAAGGTTTCAATATAACCTCATCTACTTTTTGAAAATCCCTACGAAATAGCAGAGAATCATAATAGACAGACTGCAAAAACCAATGTATAAAAATTGCCTATAACTAGGAATATAATTCTCAACGGCAGAAATGAAAAATATCTTAAGAAGTCTAGTCATCGGAGCTGTTACAGCATCAATTAAGTCTCTGATATTGGGATTGCTGATAATTTAGGAATAGAAATGACTTTAAGTATTTAGGAAGGGAGATATGTGAGGTTTGAGAGTGTATGTGTCTAGGTGCTCTGTCTTCCCACACTGAATAGTATTGTCTTCATTCTTCTTTATCTTGACTAGTTGGAAAGCTTTTAATTAACTATTAAAGCTTCTAAATTGGAATGGACAGCAAGCATCAAGAAGTTAATACAAAATCATTCTCGCTATAGTTTCTAAGGATGAACAGAGAATCAAGAGTTACTATTCTAGCAATCTGCATGAAATATTCCCCACGTATCATGTCCAAAACTGGCAGAATTGTTAAATTCTCCATACGGTCTATTCCAATCAAGAGTTACTGTTCAACACTGAAGCTATACCAAAAATCATAACCATAACAGGCCTAAAGAATAACTTCTACATCATCATGCCAGTATGATCAACAAGAATTCAGGCCAAAGGAAGATGGTACTAAAGAGAGCAACATACCAGTCATATATCCAATCATCAGGATCTGCATTCAACAAATTAAATGAAAGAAAAATCTTTCCATCAGCACCAACAGGCATAAACTCCCCGGGAATTAACCCATCCTCCCTTCCACCATTACCAAACAACTTAACAAAAGTTTCTGCTACTTTTGCTATGGCTTCCGCCTCTGAAACCCTCCCAACAATCCAACCATGACGATACTTTCCGATGGTAGCCTCCACATTCTCGCCCTTGTTCATAACCACTACACTATAAACTCTCCCACCAGAAGCTGACTTCAAACAACCTCCTAGAGCAACCTCCAAGAAATCATCGGCACTTTGAAGCCCATTTTCCAAAGAAGCAACAAAATCAGAAGCACTGAAAGCTCCACACCGCCAAGAACACGAGGATGTGTCAGTGCGTGTCTGTGAGCAATCAGAACCCGATTCTATGACTACAGAGACAGCATAGTTGTTGCTGCAACTGCCACAAAGTGAGGATTTAGAAGAAAGTTTGGTCATCTCATCGAGGATAGATGATTGTAGCTGCTCGGCTCTAGAGGCCATGGAATCAAATCCAAAAAATATAACCCGAAAAGTACAGGGAAATTGCAACGGTGACGATTCTATATGAGAAGAGAGGGCATCGATGTCCTTGAACGGAAGTGGCGCGCGGTAGATTTCAACGGATTTCCATAGAAATGGAAGACCTGCAAAAGAAAATCGCATGAATCATAGAGTGAACGAGATATTAACAATCACATGTGTTCCCACAGATAGGGAAAGAGAGAGCAGACCTAAGAGAAAAGAGGAGAAGACGGAGATGGTAAGAATTAGGCGCTTGAATCCAGGCTTAGTATTCCGCATGGTTTTGGGGTCGAACTGTGAAAGTCCAGCCTCCGATGATCCGGAGACAAGTTGGGGAGGTTTCGAAGGTTCTGAGATTTCCGCCATTGCTGAATCGAACGGAAACCCGGGGGGCTTACTGGGGCAGCTAAAGCTAATTCATAGAAGCTTAGCCCAAGATCACCTATTCTCCACTTGGGAAGACGATTGTTAGCGTAATTTGGAGTTTTTACTGTACCTAACAAGCACGAGCACAAGCACTAAATGACATGAACATGTTTATTAAAATATTTATTTTTAAAAAATATACATCACTTTTATAGTAAAATAAAATTTACAATAAAAGGAATGATCTAGTTGTATGCTTAAAAAATTTAGCTAGTTAGCTTGATGTATATACCACTCAAAAGTTATTGTTATTGTCATATACGTGTATTTTTAGTCTATTCAACAAGTGTTCTATGAATATTTAATGCATTTGTTGCACTAGCAAGTATTCGATGTATACACAAAGTGTCGGAGTATCCAAGTGTCCAACACGTATCGAATACGAACATGTTAGCCAAACTAAAGTGTTTTGTGCTTCTTAGTTAGGGATGACACATGTTAAATCATCCTTAACTAGCTCCTCAAAAACAAATGAAATCATGATCTTCACTTGAAAATGCAATAGTTCTTTTGACGGTAAGCAAAAGTACTGTTATACGGTAGAACTAATCAATTACTTCGTGATTGATCTATTCATCCATTTGACAAAATATTACTCTCATAAAGTTTGTCTGTTTTTCTCAACTTCCCTTTTTTCAGGAGCAAAACAAGAAGCGAAAATGAAGTAGAAGCAAAAACAATAAGGACTTGTTTTGATTGATTTAAGAAAAAAAAAGTTTATAAAAAAATTCATTTTTATAAAAAATATTTAAAATAAACTTCAAAAGTTGTTTCAAGTAGTTGTCAAAACACTCTAATTTCTTTTTTTCAAAATAACTTAATTTTTAAATTAAACTCTTGAGAATAATGTATTCCAAACGCACCTATAAGCTTTCCAACAAGTTCAAAAGGGTTAGTATCTCTCTCACAATTACTGATGCACCCAAAATTTTACTAATTTATTATTGGATCCATATCTTGACATAAGAAGTCCGATTGAGGCAACACTTGAAATGACAATCGATACAAATATTGATATGGAGATCAACTAAAACAAGATGATAACCAAAAGAAATGGTTGAATAACTTAAGTCTCGTTTGGTAACCATTTTATTTGTTTTTTAAAATTAAGTCTATAAACAACTCTTCCACCACTAAACCTCTTATTTTGATGTCTAGTGGCAGATTTAGAAATTTAGGTGACGAAAGACTTTATAATTTAATAAAAATAATTTGAAAAAAGATGTAAACTGGCGGGGAAGACAATTTTACCACCAAGTTACCTTCTGATTTTGTTGTTTTTTCAATTTATATATATATACTATATAGAGAGCATAAAGTTGAGGAGGAGCTCGAGCCTCCTCCGAACCTATACTAAATTCGTCGGTGCTTCTTACCCTTATTTTAAAAAACCAAGTCAAGACTTGAAAACTAAAAAAAAACGTATATTTGTTTTTTAAATTTAGTTAAAATTGACTATTCTACTGAATATTGATACAAGTTATAGTAAGAAAATAAAAAGAACGACATAATTTTAACGAACAAAAAACAAAATAGTTACCGAATGAGGCATCAGTAAAATTAATACAAAAACTTTTAACCTGAACCGTGGCATTTTAACTTAACGCTTCAACGTAACAAAGACTATATGCATGATTTCTGTAATAGTTTACAAATGGAAGGAATTTTAAGGGAAATATGGTGATGGCATTAATGGGGCCAATAAACGACTTTATTCATCTTTCCTCATTAGAAATGAATATTCTGAAACTAAATAATTTATAATCCAAGAATAAATCATCCTATGTGGTGTGCTCTTTGAGTCTTCTCTCAGCTGCTATAGTAGCAGCCATAGAAGGAGCCAACTGCCTTAGCGTTTCACTTCCCTTGTCATCATTTTCCCCCAATGGTGATGCTTTGGATGCAAATAGAGACTCAACTTCTTTAAGCGTCAAAAAGGGCTGATCTTGATTCTTTGCATTTCCAGTGATGAAGGAAGAGCTCTCTCTGCTTCTGTTTAGCTTGTATATGCTCTCTTCCACTGTGTCTTTAACCTATAATAACCCCAAAAAGTGTTAAATCTGATGAACCATTTATTGTTATATGCATAATATTATACACGCAGGTGTTTGTTGAGTGTTGTTAAATCTATAGTTTAGTGAAATCTCTACAATGACTGTAAGAGAGGAAATTGTACATACTATGAATCGGTGTACGAACGTCTTATTTTCTTGTCCAATTCGGTGTACCCTGCTAATTGCTTGTGCTTCTGCAGCTGGATTGAGAAGTGGTTCCACAAGGACAACATGTTGAGCTTCTAGAAGGTTTAGGCCGTTAGCTCCATGTTGAATCAAGAGCAATAGAACCTGAGCAGATCTTAATTCTGGCAAGTGTGTCGGTAGTCGTTTCTTCTTATTTTCTTTTGCATTGATCTTCTGTCCTCTAAATTCACTAATTGCTGTTTGAGATTTTCTGCATTTGCAAAGCCCAATCATCAATATTATTATTACGTATAATGTACAAGAGCAGAAACGGTAGCTACACTACTTTAGGTCTGGAATTTGAGTTATTCAAAGTATGATCTCACCTGCCTCCTTTCATCCTGATAAAGGTAATGTTGTTGGCAGCAAATGCAAATTGTAAAACGTCAAGAACATCATTCCAACTAGAGAAAACTAGAACTTTCGCTTTCGAATCTGTATACTTGATCCATAAGATTCGTCTTACAACCGCTTCAATCTACAAAAGATTTTAGATAGCAAGTATTACTTATAACGACAAGACAATTGGAGCAATGATAAAAATAACATGATGAAATTTCCTCTCCATGTTTTTTTATGGTAACACTTATAATACAACTAAATTAACCAGTAAAACTAACGATCGTGAGGCATGCATTGGAAATAATGTCCTCATATACTTGCATATATCCGACGAGCCATCTGTACTAAACTATTATCTAGGAAACATGTGCAGGCTCTCTTACCCTTAGGTTCTCCTTTTTTTTCCCACACAACCCTAGAACTTGGACATAAGCTACGCAGGAGGCCCTCGTTTACAACCAGTACAAGAATGAAAATCAAGCACGCTGAACTAGCAATTTTGCAAGTCCAACTAGTCACATCTGAAGTCCATTTAACTTTTAACACCATAACTCAAGAAGTGATGCATAAAAATGAAGCAGATGAACGAGTTTATGCAATAAACAAATTCAAATAAACAAAACAAGAACCCAATTGACTCAACAACATGCACCGGAATCGACATCGCGCATACTATGGATGTTAGGTAGGGCTGCAAACCTTTGTTCCATAGGAACCTTGAACTGTAATGGACATTTCATGCTCTCTAGAAGTTTCGAGCAAAGTTGAAGGATCCAGTGTTTCATTTTTACTATCATCTGCATAAGCAATATTCCCAAAATCTGTGTGTTGGCGACAGGTTGGGCACATCACCCATTTAGTTTGAATTTTACTACCATGCAGTGTTTTTTCAGTCATTGCAAACAAACCTGCGGGAAACAAATGCCAGTAGAATTTACATTACAGAATGTTATAAACATTTAGAAAATGTATGAAACCATCGTTGACAGGTTTAGGAAGTAGGACTTAAAAGGGAACAAGGTTCACAGATGAACATATAAAATTAGATTTCATCCTCCTTGCCTTTCTGAAGGGATTTTCCTGGCACAATTACGGTAAGCCTGGTCTGAATTTTGAGTCTTTGAAGAGTTCTTTAAATCAATAAAGATACTGTTTAAAACTTCCATGGAGTTTGGATACAAAGTCAAAAATGATCTGGAAACTTGTTAAAAAATTAAGACAAGTTTTAGGGTGCATATAAAGCAAGTGTTTCTCATAAAACTGACACTCTCCTGAGTCATCTCCAACTCACTCAAAGCGTAAGGGTTGAATCCGCTGAATCATACTTTTATCCAGTGCAAGAAAACATGAAAGTCGTACAGAATTTGAGACTGCAAAGATGCCATTATATCACGAACTAAAACATCAATAAATTGTCTTCTATTAAGTGCCGGAGACTCACATTTACAGCATGTAATATGTCCACATTGAAAAACCATCTTTTGATTGCTTAGTTTTTCTTGGCAAACAGGGCATGATTCCTCATCAGCTTTCAATGTGTTCTCATTCTTTTGTTCCATAGCTGTTGATGTGATAGCCGGTTCTTGGGTTAAAGCTAGAGCACTGGAACTATCTAATGGTATGGTCTGTTTAGATTGCACCAAACCCTGGAAATAATAGAAGTTGTGAGTAACAGTGTAAAATGGCATACATACTACCAGTAGAAAGATAATGAAACGAGGGGGAAGAACTGTATGAGAAGCCAAAGCAGGGTATACTCATAACTATTTCAACAAATCTGGAAATTTTTTAACCTTCAAATAACGAAGTTTTCCTTTTACACGTGATAACATAGCCAAGGACATGAACTTATCACTAGAATACTGGACACTAGCTGCAGGTAGCTCGTGCTCACTAATAGCATAAGCTGAGCTGTCATCATCATTGTCCCTTAAGCATAATCTCGTGGTTGCCATCTTAATTTCGTCATGAGCATTCAAAACTTGAGCTTGTGCAATGGCCAAGGACCTTGCATGTCCATACTCCTTTCGCATGTACTAAACAAAATGAACGATAAGTCCAGTAAATAAATTATTGCACGTATAAGATTTGAACATTTATTCAGCGTCACCTAAATAATAGAATTATAGTTCACTTTTCTATCACAATACGTAGTCCAATAAATTAAATAGGGCTCCAAAAGATATAATTGATAACGCAAATTATTTCCACCAATAGCTTACAAAATGGTGTCAAGGAATCAGTCATCAGCATACGAGGCCATTTAAAGGGTAGTGTTCTCATAAAATAGATATGGCCACATAATACCTCCAGAAGGTGTAGCTGCTTGTTGGCTGCTGCTATACTTTCTTTTCCTAGTCGCGTCTTACAGAAGTTCTTGATAACACCAAGAACAACCTCCAACTCGGAAGGATGCTTAGACACCTAAAACTCAGAAGAGAACAACAAAGTCAAAATTTGGAATAAGGTTTGTTGCAAGACAACATGAAGTTGACATTAATAAAAAGGGAAAGAAAATCTATATTATACCATATATATATATATATATATATATATATATATATACAAAATGGACTATGAGAGGAGAATCTTTCATCTTCTGTTGAATTTCCTTTTCTCTTGTAATATTATTTTTCATTTATGTCCATATTTTTTCCTTATTTGTTGTTAGTCTTTCTCTATATAAGAAGAACTTGTATTTGGTTCAATAATATAGAGGAATAATATTAAATTATTTTTACTTCCCATTTTTAAGTTCTTCATTTTAGTAATTCCTATTTTGTGCCTTCGTCGCAGACTCACAACTCTTTGGGTCAGGGAGGTTACACATAAAATGGTGTAATTTTTTTTTGTATAGTTTGATCTAGATTATAGATATGAAATATCACGATCTAATGATGAATATATGTTTAAACAAACAGTCAAAGTCCTTTACCTTAATACAACTATTTGGGTCAAGTGGTGACACGACAAAGTGATATCCTTTTGTGTATGGGTGTGATTTAGACCATACATTTGAAACATCAAATCTAATAGTGAAAATATGTTTGAACAAATAATCTCTTCCTTTGATTCATTATAATTATTCCAGTCGAAGTGGTTACACAACAAAGTGGTGTATCATTTCATGTATGGATATGTTGAACCATAGATATCAAACATCACAACGTGGACGTATGTTTAAACAAATAATCAAATTATTTTCCATCCCTTTCAAATTTCATAAATTTTTATTTTATATTTCCCTTCAAATGGTTACTACTATCAATTCAAACATTGTAAAACACTATTTCAATAAATAAAATCTTTTTTAAACTTTTTTCCTAAAAAAACTAAAGTAAAACTATTAATCTCATGTGTATCACACGTGTTATGGTCTAGTGATTGAAATGGAGGGGATACCACTATTAAGTTATATTAAAAAACAAAAAGTATTAAGACATCAAACTGTTCACAATTTCTATCACAAGATACTTTAAATTACCCTATTATAAGCCACATGGGACCAATATGAGGCACTCGTCGTAAGACAAAAGTAAGGAAAGAAGGAAAACTAACCATAACTTTTTCTCCAACATCTCTTTTGTGAGGTTCTTCATGCCCAACTTTAGATGAACTTGAGTTCTTATTTTGCTGCAATAGACTCCAATAGAAACGATTGAGTGCTGACTTCTTCTTTTGAGCTTCAACAGCCTCTTCAACAGAAGTAACCATTCCTCCTTGTACTTTATTAAGCCGGAAAAGCCTTGCCTCATATTCCTAGAAAGAGAAGAGAGCCTGTATTCGTAATGCAAGTCAAAGAGGAAGCATCAAGGTAATTGGACTAATCAGGAAGAACCTGAAATAGTTCATCTAGGTCACAAAGAACACAAGGTGGTCCGTTACTGTCTGCCTGACAATTTCGACAGTACCTAACACGTTCGATATCTTCTTCTTTTGGATTTTCCATGGTCTGATCAATTTCTAAAAGTCGATCGAGCACCACTTTCCTAGAAGCTTCCAAAAGGTCCAAACCACTCTGAACATTATACTTCAAGGCACTAATGCTGCGGAAACTGTTGACAAGCTAAAAAATCAGTTAATATTCATGCAATATACATGCCATAAAGCAATTTGTAGGAACCGAGGGGAAAAGAGTAATGATTTAATGAAGAGAGTTCGACACCACTTACCGAGATCCAACTCTAGATTTTGAGTTGTTCAGGTTTCCAGATACAGCCTCTTCAATCTTTCTTATCAACTCATGAGAGAAGTCCTTATTCTGTTCAGCATGGTGAACTGCTTCCAACCACCAAACGTCGTTAAGATTTTCCCTGTCTTTGAGTTCACTTCCAACCTTCATTTCATGTTGAACAAATATGGCACATAAGTTAGTAGTAGTGAAATTTGCACCCAAACTATCCATCAGAAAGAAATAAACTACATTTTAAGCGTCCAAAGAAGTAAGGGGGTCAATAAGCAACTGAATAGTAGAACATAATGGTAATCATACCATCAATCTTTATTGTTAAATGGATCTTACACAAGTTATATAGTGAATGACTATACACATTGTAACCACCTAGAGGAAGACAGCAGGATATTGAAACATACCTGCATGTAGGACTTTGTGAACTCTTGCTGGGCAATAGATAGCTTTGAGGAAAAGACAGCTAAATATTTCTGCCTCATAACCTCACATACTTTTCTTACAGAAATTTCATCATAGTAACTACTTGACCGATGGGGCTCATAGTTTTCTTCCTTTTTGGCGTTTGTATCTTTTCCTGTCAGCTGAAGAGGATGGTCTATCATCTTCCCTGTATTATCTTCACTGCAAGGAGCATACAGGGGCTCACTAACTTTTTGTTTCTTCATGATATGAACATGATCATCATACTTTTCAGAGTCATCCATCCTGGATGCCTTCACTTCACAAGCTCTTGGACAAACTTGATCTTTTAAAGGAGATTGTGACTGGTTCACCACTAATGGAAGTATCTCAGCAAGATTGTGATGGATGTGAATGCTCAATAGAGGATCTAAGCGAAAATCTTCGTTGTTCTCCTCTGCCAATTCTAGAGCTTCTTTATATAGTGAGAAGGCTTCAGAAAATTTCCTCTCAATAATAGCTATTCCAGCAAGTGCATTTAAAGCAACAACTGACCTCCTCAGAGCTTCCTCTCCTTCTATCTTGGTCTTACTAACAAGGACCTGAAAATAAGACCACTTAGATTAATGTCTCACACCAGATTTCATGAAAACTCACATATCTTTACTTGAGGAATACCATCAATATTTCCTCCATTGTCATTGGGGATTGTTGCAAGGAGCGCAGTCCTGAACTTCCTACTTGCGGGTGACAGCAAGCTTGACGAAGTTTCAAAAGTGTGCTCAGCAGCTTTCCAGCATCGGCATGGGTGATAAGAAGATCAGATGGAATATCAGAAGAGACACAATCTGAAAGCAGTCAAACAATGTAAGTTATATTAACAGCAACCTTCTCCCTTATAACGTCAATATATATATATGAACAGAGAAATATGATTCTTGAATGTAAGTCATAATCAATCACTAACAACCTGGGACTTTCCTTTTGACAAAATCATCTTTCAAACCTTGAATAACTTCACGGGCATAACTCACACAAGTTTCATGCTGCCTCTGGTAAAAATGCTCTTCAATTGGTGAAAACTTTAGCCAAGTGACTTGCTCCTCCTGGGGAGGTAGCTGCAATTCATCTGTAACATGTATTTTTAAAGAACGCCACATTATTTGCTTAAAGAATTTGTGTGTGAATTCCATAGCACCAGGATCCCTCCTCTGCAGATTGTTGGTAAAAGAAAAAAGGAATCAGGAATGTCAGAATAAAAAATAACATGGGTCAATGACAACTATGAAGCAATCCCAGAATAATACCCAAAGAAGAAGTAAGAAATGAGAATGTATAAAAAATAGTAACAGTGGCTGCGTTGCTATGATAACAAAGGCCAACAAAGGTTTTATGAGGCATTTTCTCCCTCTCTTTCCTTTCCCTTTCTCCCTAACCATGATTGAACAAATCTTTGAAAGACACGTACCTCATATGGATCTCTTATAACTTCAACCCACCATCTATGAACATTAAATGGACTTGCTTTCACAAATCGCAGTAATCCATATAAATCTTCAAGTTTCCTTTGTATGGGAGTCCCTGTGATGCACCAGCGGTGACTAGCATAAAGTCGTGAAGCCATTTCAGTAGCAGCAGTAGCATTGCTCTCTACCATTTGTCCCTCATCCAAACAAATCCTCCACCAAAATATCCTAGTCAGAGGAGTAGGGGTAACAGGGTACCTAAAATGAACAGTCCGGATATATTATCAAATTTTTCAGTTTTGAAAGAGTACACTGAAGAAGACATGTCAACATTTCTTTAAAACATTTCCCCCAAATCCCCATGACTGACAACAAATCAAATAGTGACCAATCTTGTTAGAAACTTAAAATTACTTGAAAGTAGAAACACAAGCATACCACTACAACTCTGCAGTCAAATTGTTCGCATGTAGTAAACACAGATATTAAGGGAATAAAGATTCTTTTTCATCCTTTATTGTTTTATGGAATTAGTCTTGTCTATGGCTTTTTCTTGGTGCAAAACAAAGCACTCTTTTACTCATTGACTTATTCTTTTTAGTCAGTAATTAGCGTTCTCTGATGTAACCACCTTATGGTGTTTGGGGTTCTCCCCTGATTTCATATATCGATGAAATGTTTCTTTACTTAAAAAAAAAAAAGATTCACATGTAGAAGAATACAAAAGATATTATCTCTAGAAGCAAATTGGTAACAAGATCATACCACCTCAATCTAAAATATTACACTAACTAGTTATGATGTAAGAAATAAGCGGTTAAATTAATTTAAGGAATATTTCTCAAGAAGGTAAGAACAGACCTCTTCTGGAATCTCATGAAGCGACGATCCCCTTCATGCCTATCAGAATCATGCGATAGGTCTTCTTTAAGCACATCATATGATGTTAAGACTATATCAGAGTTGATAAGATCGTTAATCTGCGCAGACAATGTGCCTAAAAGAGAAGTATCCCTCACTCCCTCATAGACAAGTAGTTTTATTGAACCTGGACGAGTATGACTGGGATAATAAATAATAACTGAAAAGTCAGCTTGCACTACCAAATGCAAAAACCTTTAAGTGAACTAGTGTCAAGTCTTTTCACAAAAACATCTGATCAGAGATGATATGCGTGCATGTGAAAACAAAAACAGGTGCAGCCATAATCTACAAAGAAAATGAAATTGAAATGGAGTAACGTCAATGAAACCACAGTTTTTAACTCAGCTCATTACGACACCTTCATTTTCAGCACTAAACCAATTCCAACCCAATGTGATTTCTTCTCACGGGTTCATAAAAATCTCCCTATCCATACCAGAACTATTGATTGGCACTTTATCATAAAAAAATTGGCTCACAGCAAAGAAGACCTCACATATTTTTTTCGAATAAGCTAATGTCACATATGTGAATTGATGTATGATGTGCTAAGCTAGAGATCATAGGAACCATCATGCTCAGATGCAAAGCTTCTGATCAAGTGAAAGCTTCATGATATTAAACAGCAAAAGTATTTTTTGTAATTCTTGGCTGCTGTTCTTAGGAGAATAAGCAGATCCACCATGCAACCTTTTATTCCCTTTACCATTATTTATTAAGTAATCCAATGTCTTACTGAAAGAAAAATTGTAAATTAGGCTGCCGCTTATCGAACGTGATATAGTCAGTAGTCACAAGTGACACGCAATATTTCCAAGTTAATAGAGGTGGTAAAGTTGCAGGTGTACAAAAAATCAAATGCCAAGGCACTCTCATGAATGATAAAAGTAGAAATATGATCAAATGACAGTATACCGTAAAATCTCAGCTTGCCACTGGAATAATATGGGAGCAGGACAGACAATTAGAGTTGCACCTGTAGCCATTGGGGAATCAGTAGCCTGCATCAGCTCTAAGCAAGGCGTACAAACATGCTCCTCAGCTCTAACAATTACATTTAATGTATTCCTATTATTTCTCTTTTCCTTTCTACTGTTCCCACTCTCAGTGTCAATGGGTTTGACAATTCTTCCTTTAGGTGAATAACCAACGCAGTCAGCATGTTGCCATGCATCACAAATATCACATTGCACCCATAACCCTTTGTATCTGTAATTTTCACTAACAGCTCCACACAGACACTCAACACGCTCCCTTTTCAATCTTTTAAATTCGGTTCTCTGATCTTCAACAAGCTGTTGGACTTCAACGTCAAACCCTTTTCCACCTTCAAATACTGACATCTGATGAGAAAGTATGCATGCCAGTAGCTCAATAGTTTTTCCTAGACCCATCTCATCTGCAAAAATCGAATCATTAAGGCAAAATAAAGACCATAAGAATAGCTAATTGCATCAGAGGTCATGCTCATAATAAATGAAATGCCTAGTTCAGGAAAATGTAATGAATTTTCATTAGTGGGAATTACCAGCTAGAATACCCCCGTAAACATGTGGCAAAATTTGCTCTGCATTCAAAGTAAGATTTCCACTGGAGATAAACAGAAGTAAGCATACAAGAGGAAAAATAGGTTTTCCTAACTACATTGACAAACACATATTTTCAACTTTATTCATGCCACAAAGCCACACTCAAAAGTAAAGATGGTGGTACCTGAAAGGATTGTAGAACACTCTCAAACAAGTGTCGAGACATTTCAGGGCCATACACAAGGGAGATATAAGCTGCACATTTCCCCCCAAACCTGAATTTCCAGAAAATCCTTTCTCCCGTTGTACCATCCAGTAGGCAGCACGACGCTGATAAGGTCTTAGTTTCGGAAGCAAATTGGGAATGTCTTCATCAAGCATGGGTTCATCTCTACATTGAACTTATATCATTAGTAATGAAAAAATGGGAAAGGCAGAAAAACAAAGACGTTCTGTAAGTTAAAACTAAAGACACAGTAAATGAGCACTAACTATACTCACTTGGATGGCTTAATGGCATCATAAAAGCCAACAGTATCAAAATTTACATGTTTTCTAGAGTTGAACGTGTCATCCCCTGCCTCATGATGCAAATGAGTGTCCATATTAGTCGATTTAACTCCATACTTGACCTCAGATAATACTACTTCAGGGCGCAACCAAGCGATGGTATTCATCATACTCTTTTTCCACAACTGCCTGCCATTATCAAATATTGACTCACAAGCATCAAAAGCAATCGATAGTATTTCCACTCTTAACCTGAGAGATCCCGTATTTTGGGAAACAGAAACGCCATCAACTGGCCTCAATGTCATAAGCTTCAGATTGGCAAGATGAACAAGGCCAGAAATGGCCTCATCAGGTCCATCAAAATTACCCGATAACACCACCGAGCAAGCTGTCACATCTTCCTCCATGTCTCTCTCAATGAGTTCCAAAAATATATCATTTGAAGATAAAACAGGCCAATGACCAAACTTAATACGATCAAGGAGAGATCCATTTACATTGCACAACCGAAACCTTAACGAGTATCTCGAGTTCTCACAAACACTTTTATCCAAGCAAAAACTGACAAAAGGGTGTTCTAACCTTACATCCTTTAGAAAAACTTCAGAAATATCATGGTGCTCACTGGAATACCATCCACTTCGATCAACTTCAATAAAAATGGGCTCGTTAACCTCATCAAGTTTGATGTCTGATGATTCCGCAGCAGTTTCCACAAGCCCAATAATATCAAGTTGTGTCTTGGGATCCCCACAATCTTCAATTCTTATTCCCCCAGAGCGATGAGGTTGCCTTTGCTTCCTTCTACCCATTCTATAACTATTTTAACAAAAAATAGAGCAAGCTGAAACAATTAAAATGTAATTGAGACGGAAAGGAAAACTATAGTAGTAGAAAGCAAACAAAAAAAAATTAACTCAAATGAATATCTAAATGAAAAGGAATATAAAGCCACTACTTTCTTTTGAGTACAAATGGGGTGGGGATTTGAACCACCTAACACTTGATCCTCAAGACATGCCGTTGCTAGTTGAGTTAAGCTCTTTTCGGCATACAAAGCAACTAATTACTACGTTACACACAGGCAAAATCCAATATACATACGTATAAATTCATAAATACATAAGAAAAATATGCATACATATATAGAGAAAGAGGTGTTGTTGCATATGTAGAATTCAAGAGAACCAACTTCACCAGAACAAGAAATTCAACAAAATTTAACGAAAATGTGAGAAAATAAGATAAAATATAAAACCTGATCCTGGGAAACAATTATATAAAGTCAAGAGAGAATCACCTGACAAGAGTATGAAGCTCTATAGCTATAAAAACAAGAAAAATTTAGACCAAAATGTGAGAGAGTAAAAACTGAACCTGGGAGCAAAGAGTGTGATTATAGGTGCGCAACCATGGTGAAGAAGCTGAAAATTCTTGTGTTAGTGATGAAATTTAAGTGAAATCAGAGAGAAAATACATTGGGGGTAAACTGCAGGGTTACTTGAAATGCAGGAAGCCAATGAATACAACTTCCATTCAGCGTTCGATACGTCGTTTTGGGTAAGAGAGAGACTCAGTTTCGACCGATCTATCGATTATGTGATCGTCACGATGACGTAGAGTCGGTTTGGTTCGAAATGGCCCCACCTGGTTCTTATTTTCATTTCATCGGCTTGAATGGTTTTTTTTCCACTCCCAATGTATAATAATGTTTTTACAATATGTTTAAAGAATTGTAAATAAGATACGTTGAGGGTATATTCAAGGAACCAAGGCTAAAAGAGTGAAGACAATAGAAATTTGAAGAAACGGGTTCATAATTAGGCTAGAACTATTCGACCTTAGCTTCAGGCGAGGGTAAGCCTATGTCAAGGCCCAAAAGGTCAAGAGCCCAGCATAGACTAGGCTTAAAAGAGGTTGAACTTTAAAAATGTTGAGTAAGAATGTTGGATCGATCGACCTCAGCTCGGAACAAATATGCATAATAACCAGCCTAGTAGAGAATCCTAATCAAATAAAGAATAAGATATGAGGATTAACCTATAAAGAAGGTGAAGGATGCATTAGATAGGTAAGTTCTAAACCACTATCAAATCCTCTCATCATCTTTCAATCTTTTGATTTAAGCCTCTGAATGGTTGTGGCTTACACCAGTGTTCAGGTTTCTCTTTCCTTAAAATACAAATTTACCGTGTTGTCCATAGAGATCAAGTACATTGGACTTGGTCAAAATTTTGCATCAACAATTGACCTCATTTGTGGGATATAGACCTTATTGGACCACTTCCTCAAGGAAAAAGGCAAACAAAGTTTGTCGCAATAGCAGTGAATTACTTCACAAAATGGGTCGAGGCCAAAGCATTTGCAACCATAACATAAAGAATGTTACTAATTTTATTTGGAGAAACATTGTGTGTCGATTTGGGATTTTCAACACAATTATTACGGACAATGGAAAGCAATTCGATAATTCAACATTCAAAATATTTTGCTCAAATCTCAACATCACACATCGATGTTCCTCCCCAGCACATCCCCAAGCAAATGGTCAGGTGGAACCAGTGAATTAAATCGTTAAACAAAATTCAAAAACAAAACTCGAAGGATTGAAAGGATTATGGACAGAAGACGACAATAACTTCCAGGGAGAAATCTCTTTTTCTCTTTCTTTTGGGGTTGAAGCAGTAATCCTAGTGGAAATCGGAATACCACCGTTAAGGGTAGAGCAATTTAATCCTCAAGGAAATGAAGCTTCAATGAGGTTAACTGTAGACCTATTAGAGAAGCATCTGAGACAACACGTCTACGTGTAGCAGAGTACAATAATAGGATTGCTAGTTACTACAACACTAGCTAGAATCAAAGTGCGAAGCTTCATTTAAGGAGATCTAGTATTAAGAAAAGTGATGCAAAACACTCGAGAATTAAATGCATGAGCACTTGGGCTAACATGTTAAGGACCATATCAAGTGATTAGAGTGGTAAGGGCCGACACATACAAATTGGCAGGTCAGGACATGAAAGCTTTCCCTCATTCGTGGAATGTCGAGCACCTGAAGTTTTATTATCAATGAAGATGTCTATAAAGAAAAAATAAAACATTTAAATCAAGAATAGCACGAAAATAACGCATACTCAAATTTTGTTAAATCAAGGATAGCACGAAAATAAAGCTTACTCAAATTTTGGCCCGAGCCACCACAATTAGACCCAATCAAGGTCAGGATTTAGCCTGGAAGAAATTCTAAGTATGACATCCTAGACTAAAAAAACAAAAAAGCAAACTCGACCTCGACCTTGGCCGAGGCCGAGGCCAACCTCAAAAGAATGGCTACCATAGTTAAATAAGCAATAAAAAGACTTTTTGTGCAGATTTAAGATGCTCGACAGAGGAAGTAAAAGCAACATGATTAGTTCAAAGCGACACTTGAAGGAAAAGCTTGCAGTAACAAATTGGCATGGAAAATAACTAGATTATATAGCAAAGATCGAATAAAGAAAGAATTATAATACATAGCATAACTACAACTAAGAAAATAATAACTTCTAGTCCATCTTGGCTTAAGGTTCGACCAAAGGGAGCACAAAAATAAAATGACACAGGGGGAATTCACACAAGGAATTTCAAGACGATGGATCAAACAAATTGAACAAAGGAGAAGCTACATAATGGGATGAGGCAAGAAACAACAATCAAAACGAAAAAAGCGACAAAGAAAGGATGACAGTTAGAAAACCACAACTGAAAATAAGGAAATGCCAGGATTTAACTGGGTAGTATTCCAAGCAAAACTCCTGATTTAGGGACCACCCGTTAGTTGCACAATAACCTGTTGTCGGGGCCTATCCAATGGTGGGCTTGGGACGATTTGGCGCAAAACTTCGTCATGAGATGGAGAAGCACATTAGGAAATTGGTTGAACCTCAAAAGGGTTTGGCTTGATAGGCCCAACAACCCCTAACAAAGTCCAAATTCAATTTCGCAACAGGATAACATGGAGTTTAAAAAGAGAAAATACTCCCAAGATAAATTCGAGAATTAAAATGGGGAATTGGAGTAAATGGCAAAATTTGGAGGGTCATTTTAATTTATAGCAGAAAACGAAAATCATAAGATTTATA
>JBBPDJ010000023.1:12262144-12292412 GCA_037974625.1 Cucumis cinereus
CCGCACGGTTATTTTGGCATTTGTTTTCTTTCTTATTAAACTCTTGTTGGTTTTAATTGTAATGACTTTGGTTAGAAGACTATTTTAGGGATCCCGTCTAGGTTCTTTTCTTATTTTTTTTATCATTAGTTTGATTTAAACGTTTGGAAACCCTTTGTTACTTTACTTGGATTGAATTAAAATGTTTGTTTTGTGTTGTCTTTGTCTTTTAAAATGGATTTAATGATTTTTACTTAATTAACGACCTTGTGTTAAAGTTTGAAAACTCGGGCTGTTACATTAAATTTATAATTAATTAAATCATATTTAATTAATAGTTCATTTAAATCATATTTAAATGAATCTCTCACATAACCTATAGTTTTAATTTAAGTAAATGAAATTTAAATAAATAAAATAAAATAAAATCATTAATTAATTTCTAAATTAAATATATTATATTTAATTTAATCCATATAAATTCTCTCATAACCTATAGTTTTAATGTGTGTCATATACACATTAAATTTAATCTATAGTTTTAATGTGTGTCATATACGCATTAAATTCAATCTATAGTTTTAATTTGAATCTAATTCATATTAAATCAATATTTGAATTCATTCAAATATTTTATTCTCTCATTAATTAATTTTGAATCACATCCAAAATAAAATTTATATTATAGAGTTAAATTAAAAATATAAACTTATATTAATTTCCTTAGTTAATTTGAACATTTCAAATTATATTCAAGATATATTAATCGTATTACCATTTACGAACTAGAAAAGGGACCTTATGGACCTACAGATCAGAAGCTATAACGATATGAGATTAATTGGCTAAACTCATTAATCACATTAATCAATATTCGTTAAACGTGTATACACTCTACTAAAGTCTCACAGCAAAACTCTTCTCACTTTAGATATATTTCTGTGTCCACATATAGGGGTGTACATAAGTCGGTTTGTAGAAATTTTTAATTTTGAAGCCGCTGTGTTTGTGTCCCCTTCAAGGGGTTTTGAATTTTGAACAGATTATGTACTTTTTTAAAAACAAGGATCTTGCTTTGTTGAAGTGAAGTTTTAATCATGTTGTTCACAAGATTGTATTTTCTTTTGGAGACTTCATGGTCATGTTTTTCAAATATTATGATAATAGACTTTTTTTTAGCTTGTTCTTTTTCTATTGTCCCTTTGGCCTCGACGTCATGCATGTAGTAAAGGACACAATCTCCTTTACGTATATGTTTCCTAAGGGATACTAACGTCTTTATAAATATCATCATATCAAATTTAAAATTCAATTTGTTCATTAGTTTTATTTAGGGAAGTTATTGAAAAATTAGAAAATTGACTATTTTCAAATATAGCAAATGAACTAAAATATTTACAAATTACAATAAAATATTATAGTCTCTTTACGATGGACTACGATAGTTCAAGATAGACTACTATATGTAGCATATCGTGATAGAACAACATAGATATTAGTCCATCGTGGTCCATCGTATATAAACTATGATATTTTGCTGTATTTTGTTATTTAAAATAATTTCTCTTAGAAAATATCTATTAAAATTTATTGAAACAAAATCTTATATAAAAATTAATCAAAATTGTGACATTTAAACAAAAGACAATGTGAACATTAAACAAATACTTAAGAACAAACCAAGCCCTAAACCCTAAAAAAATTAGAAAAATAATAAGAAGAAAAAGGACTTACTTAGAGAGTGATTATGAGTAAACAATAGTGAATGAGAAAGTACACTGATGTGTTGAATGAATTTTAAATGTGGTTGGACACCTATTTAAATTACAAAAAATGGAAAAGCCTTTTCCATTTTTTAATTTTTTTTAAATAACCCATATTCAATAGGAAATTATCTTATCTGAAAAATCTTTCTTTTTTATATCAATTAAATGAGGTTTCATTTATTTTTTTTATCAATTTAATTTATGTTAACTTTTCATTTATTAATTAATCAATTTATTTTATATATTAGTGATTTTTTAATTAATAATATGACATTAATTATTATTTCGATTTAAATACTGGAAATTGATCTAGAAGAAGACAATTATATGGGTTTTTTTTTTTGTACAAGTTATGGGTAGGGGATTTGAACTTGGAATCTCTTGGTTCTTGATAATACATGTGTCAGTTTGACTCAATTCTTGTTGACAGACAATTATATAGTTGACCATATTGGTTTTAATGTATTATACGTATACACTATCAAAATAGAAAAAAATGAGATAAATAATGTCAATTGAAAAGTTAACTTTAGATTTCAATTGAAATCAAATAGAGCTATATATGATACATTGAAATATAGATTATTTTAGTGGAAGGTAAATGACAAAACTGTTGAAAGTATTTATAAAATAATAACAACGGTGATTGTCACGGAGGTCATAACGACAACGGACAACAATTAGTATAATGTCAAGTAAACATTTGGTAGCTAATAGAAAATTTGAGTGAGGAATAAAAATGGAACTAAGATCACGTTTACCCATCTTTTCTATTTCTTTTTTTTTTTAGTTTACGCAGAAAAACTCAACTCCCCTTCCTTCTACTTTTCACGTTTTTTCTCAACAACTCATCCCTTCTTGCTAAACTAAACCTCAGAATTTGCTTATAAAAGAGAAGGCATGAGATGAATAAAGGAAGAAGAAAAGAAGATTGGAGGTGGGGAATGAAAGATTGAGAGAGCAGGGAATAAAAAAAAGTGTTCCAACAAGTGGCGGATTCCCCCGACGAAAGAGTATCTTTCGGTGAACGACACTATTCTAACGAAACCCATAAACAGGTCTAACTCTCTAGTAAATGAGAACAAAGAAAAAAAAAGTTGAAGAAGAAGAAGTTGAAGAAAAAAAACGAGGAAGAAGAAAAGAAAGAAGAAAGAGAAAAATGGTATTAGAATAGGTAAAAATAAAAATGCCAGCACGTTTATCATTTTTATTATTATTAATATTATTTATTTTTTTATTGAAATTTATGTGTTTTTCCATTTTTTTATTTAATTTTGATACGTACTTTTCAATTTTGATTACATTTGAGAGTTGTAAAAAGAATTTAAATATCAAAATGCTGTCAAATCACAACTTGTTTTAATTTAAAGTTATTTTTTAATTTCGATTTTAATTTGATATTTTCGTAAATGGATTTGAACTTGATCCTTATATTGGACTTCGTCGATCCAAGGGACAAAGAAAGACTAAACGAAAAGAGTGAATCTCTTTGACTTCATAAATAAAGTAATTTATTTATTCTTGATTTTAACCCCATTACAGTTGGTATTCAACACTATTTTTAATCTTTTTCATCCAGAATTCTTCACAAAGATAAAAACCATCTCCAATACAAACATTGTTTGTATGTTTCCAATAATGTATATATTTTATATACAATATATACTCCAAATATTGATGCCAAATATTTTATGTAAGATTAGTAT
The DNA here is from genome assembly GCA_037974625.1 of Cucumis cinereus. NCBI lineage: Eukaryota > Viridiplantae > Streptophyta > Magnoliopsida > Cucurbitales > Cucurbitaceae > Cucumis > Cucumis cinereus. The sequence continues at coordinate 12,265,596 of JBBPDJ010000023.1, forward strand.
TTTATTTGTTATCTTATATATTATCTTGGAAAAGCTAACATTTGTTTATATATGAAATTATGTTTCAGTCTATTTTATTGTTAATAATTAAGTGTTTGAGTAGAACGTTTGTAATACATATATTTTAAATAGTCATTTATCATTTCTTTTTATCTATCTAACTTCAATTAACTATTATTTATTATTAACATGTTATGGTTAAAATACATACTTTTCAAGCATCAATAAAGTCGAGCCACATGTTGTCGTGTTGCCATCATCCGTACTGACACTACCTCGGCTTCGCCCATGACCTAACCCATGCCACTACCGTCTTCCACCCACGCGAACCACCGCGTTTCGTCCTGTTGTTTGCCGCGCAAGCCGTATGTAAAATTAAATTTCGTCCATGCCACTACCGTCGAGCCACGATTGAATTAAATTTTCGTCAACGATTGGTAAACTTAAAGGCTTAAGATTGAAGAGTTAATGTTAAATTGAATTAATAATTTTTATGGAAAATTATTAATTATAATTTGTTATGTTTGGGTTCGATCCGAGGATTAATTTGCAAGCAAAAAATTTATCATTTATTTTGAGGTAATGAGTTTACTGTCAGATCCTCGACACAAGTAAGAATGATTAGATGATGAGCTAAATTAATTAATTATGCGATGACCTGAACTGAGTAATTTATATGATGAGTTGACTGACTCATTATGTGATGAGTGATTTGGATTGAGAATGAATGTTTTGGACTTCGGTAGCTGTTAACTTTATCTATTAAGCTAGTACACCCTGTATGTATGTGTGTTCCTTTCAGTTCACTAGATAAATATGAGTGTTCCTTCGAATTCACCAAACAGACATGTGTTCCTTCGAGTTTACTAGACATATATGAGTGTTTCTTCTGGTTCATTAAACAAATATGTGTGTTCCTTCCGGTTCACTAGACAGATATGAGTGCTGCTTCGGGTTCACTAAACAGTTATGTGTGTTCCTTCACGTTCACAGAGATGTTTGCTCCTATGGGTTCATTGAGATCTGTGTTCCTACCGGTTCACTAAGATGATATGTGTGTGTTCTTACGGGATCACTAGACTATGTGGCACAGGGTATAGGCTTAATAGGAAGTTAAAAGTTCACCTAGTGAGCCTAGTAGTGGGTTTCTTACTGGGTATTTTATATACTCACTCTTTTCATGTTTATTTTTCAAGCAAAGGTAAGAGAAAATTGATGAAGGACAATAAGGACCTGTGGCCATGCCTTTTGAGACTATTATGACATGATGTTTTCGCTTAAGCGTATGGAAAATTGCATAATTTACTTAGAACTGGAACTTCATTAGTTTTACATTATTTTTATTTATTTATTTATTTTGATTTCTACTTTAAGATGTTTTTTTTATTAAATTTCTTTAATAAAATAAGTCAAACTTTCAAAGATTTTGCTTTTAATTTTTTTTTATTAAGTAACGACCTCTGTTAAATTTAAAAAATCGGGTCGTTACATAATTGATGGTCAAACCAAAAGTGAACTATTTAATTCTTCTAATGACAGATGAAATATGCTAGACAAGGGTTATCTTTAACCTCTAGATTTCCCGTGACCAATTACTCTTATTCCAGTATTACCTAATCAAATTAACTTATATAAACCTATTATACATTAACTAAACTACATACTCAACATTTGGAGCTTCGAAACGCCCTAGATCATCCAAAATCGATTAAACATTCCACAATGCTTTTTTTTTTTTTTTGCAAAATCTGCACACCTCTCTCTGTTTTCACCCAATTTGACAACCTTCTTAGTCTCGGTTTTCTTCCAAAGACCTATAGAATTCTTCCTTATTCAATTATCTACAGCTTTTGCAAAGCAAAAAATTCAATTACATCACTGGTTTGAGAGAAAAGCTTCAATCTTTAAACCATATACATCCTCAATGCGGACATCACACAAGTTTCGTTAATCAACTCTAATTTCATCAAATTTAGGCCAAATGACTTCAAATATTTTGCATAAAACTAATAAAAAATATCTTAACTAACTAACCTCTAAATTTAAAGAATTAAAAACTCTTGAATATCTCAAAATAAGCTCCAAAATTACCATACACTGTTCCACCAGAATTTCTATGTAGCCTCAATTCTCCTATGATTGTGACATTTTTCAGTACGATTTAGCACCAACATCCTTCATGAAAATTGTTAATAAACCTTTAGCTTACTAACCTCAAACTTTCAGCTAAAAATGTCTTTTCTAGAGCTCGAAATCTTCAAAATACCGTAACAGCTTTTGGTTGTTGCAATCCATTTGACCGTTGAGCTAACGGTGGAGCCAAGGTCGAGTATGTGATAAAGATGAGGGAGTGATGATGAGAGAGGTGGTGATGGAAGAGAAGTTGTGAGAGTTCATAAGATGGTTTTGAAATAGGGTACTTTTGAAATTATTCATGGAAGTAGGGTAGTTTTGATATAGACCTGACCTATGTAAATTAAAAAAAAAAATTAAGTAAGGTCACGTTTTGTAAATTAAAAAAAGTCAATAACAATAAAGGACCTGACCTTGAAAAAAAACCAGTTAATGTAAGTAAGGTCCTGGCCGTAAATTTTATTTAAAAAATAATTGTTATTATGCTTAGGTTTGTAAATTAAAAAAAAAAATCATTTACTCTGTGAATTTTTTAAAAAATTTGATTATTATTATTTTTTTAAAAAAAATCGTTTATTCAAGCGTTAAATATGTGGTTTGATTTTACTAAAAACGTACAACAACGTCCACCTGGAAAAACCTGCAATTTTTTCTTTTTCTTGAAAATTATTTAAATGGTTTCACGCTTGACTCAAAGGATGGTAAAGCTATTTTTTTTTAAAAAAAATGCAAACTCTCCCTTATAATTTATTTTTTCTTCAATCTCTCATTCAAAACTCAACCCACATCCTTTTCTTTTTTACATTGTTCGACCCAACCTTTGATTATATATATATATATTACTTTTTTAATTTGTAGTTACATTAAGCCAATAATTAATTAACCTATTTTTTAACTTAGTGTTTTTTTTTATAATTTTAAAAAAGCAAACTCTTCTGCTATTTGTTTTCTTTTTTCTTCAATCTCTCATTCAAAACCTGACCAACATCCTTTTCCTTTTTTACATTGTTCAACCTTTAATTATTTTTATGGACATAGATTGAATATGAAGATTCAAAAAGACTAGAAGTAAGATACAAAAGCATAAACAAATATATATATATATATATATATATATATATATATATAATACAAAGCATGAACCCGCACCGACAGTCGATGTCGTTCGATGCTCTCCTTTCGTTAGTCGTCTCGTCGCTCGTGGTTCTGCGCTATCGTTCGCCTCGAAAAACAGGTTGAGCTCCATTGCCACGCATCTCCGTCGGTCTGAAGTTGCGCCACTGTGATATTCCTTGGCCAGTCACGAGCCATTGTGCGTCGCATCTTATCGTCGTTGGTCTGTGCCGCCAAGTCACCACTTCGTTTGTTGACTTGGATTATTGGCAAAGTTTTTGGGTGTTTTTAATTAGGTTTTTAAATACCCAATAAATAAATAAAATTAAGGCATTAATTGAGAATTAATTGTATTTATTCTCGGATTTTTATTGAAGGTTGATTTGAAACGTTATTTTTTGTTTTAATTCGTATATTTTCCCTTCAAATTGGATTGAATTTCTGACAATAAAGTGCTGAGATTAAGAGAGTTAAGTAAATTTAATTGATAATTTTAATGGAAAATTTATTAATTAAATTTGATGTTGTTTAGGATCAATTCAAGGAGTCAATTTTGAACCAAGGAATTTTCGATAATTTGAGGTAAGGGATTTACTTCTGAATTCTCGGTTGTAAGTAAAGAGTTGTTTATCTAATGAGTTAACTGAATGGATTATCTGATGAGTTAACTGTTAGTAATGATTATGTAATGAGCTGAACGAAATGTTTATGTGATGAGCTGAATAGTTATGTGATGAGTGTTCAAATGATTATGTGATGATATGTTATGATGGTTTGCTAAGGAAAAACCCGTGATGATATGTTTTTATGGTTTGCTATGGAAAAGTCGTAAAACATGATAAATATGTAATCTAAATATTAATCTTGAATTAAATTTCATATATATGCTTATGATTGTTTTGGGCTAAGATGAATGCTTTGGACAGATGGTAACTATTAACTTAATCTATTAGCTAATATACCATGTATGTATGTGTGTTCTTTCAGGTTCACTAGATGGAGATGCGTGCTCTTTCGAATTCACTAGACCAATATGTGTGCTTCTACGAGATTCACTGAATTGATTTGCATGTGTTTCTACGAATTCACTAGACTGATTTGCATGTGCTCCTACGAATTCACTAGGTTGATATGTGTGTGTTCCTACGGGTTCATTAGACTGATTTGCATGTGTTCCTAACGAGTTCACTGGGTTGATATATGGGTGCCTATTGTAAGCTCTTATTCTTTTTTTTTCCCAAGCTCTTATTCCTTTTTTGCTTTATTTATATACGAATATTTCTGAAGTTGTGAAAATTCAAGTTTGGAATATATTTTATCATTAGGGGCCATTTGGATCACATATATTTTTTCATGGGTATGGATATTAAATATCTGGGATTTGAATGTTTGGGTTTTAAATGTCTGAGATAATTAATGTCTATGTTTGGATATGTAGGATAATTAATATATGAAAGTTAAAACTAGTATTCAATATTGTTATATAATTAATTTAATAATAATATATTAGTTATTTAAAATAAAAAATAATAATGTTATTGGTTTGGAAAGGAAAAAGACACACAAAAATATGACGCAACCACTTTTTTTCTCTCTCCTGCACAACTCCAAAGAAGAAATCCCATCATTTTGAGGGATAATAAAAATCCATACACAAGGCTAATTAATATCCATTGTTAAGTCTATTCGGAAAAAAAGATTAAGACATTGTTAAGTCTGGAAAAGAGAGAAGTTAAGGGCATAAAGGAAATATAAAAGTAAAATGAAGGGCAATATGGTAATTTTTCCCTATATTATTATTATTATTATTTTAAATTATGTAAAAGAAAAAAAGAAGGAAATTCTTCTTCTCCAACCTTCGAGAAACGCCGACCACCGCCCCCTCCCTTCAAATTCCTTTTCCCCACCACTTGTCTCTCTTTCTCTCCAACACACTGATGTCTAACGACAACTAGCCATCGTGCCATACGTCATCTGCGCCAGATCTAGAAATGCCTCGCTGCCATTGCACGTTCCACGTTGGATTTGAGTCACTGCGTTGGATTCGTGTCGCACGTCGTCGTCGAACTTGAGTCGCACTTTCCTTGCTGCTACATAGTTTTTAACCATTGGAAGTTAACCCCCAACGTTGGATCTCTCCCTCGTGTTGCTATCTGTCGCTTATGAAGTAGATCTACATCTTTGGAGACGTTGTGGGTAAGTTTTTGTGAGTATTTGTGGGTTTCTTGGAAATCTTGAATACCCATAAGCTTTCGACATAAATTAATTGATACCGATTATGTTTAGATGTTAGATTTGAACCAGTGGAAGAGATTGAGTTATTGTCCAGTCGGTAGCGAACTTGAAATTGAGCATGTGAATTGATTTAGTTGTTGTCCAATCGATATAGTGCTTGATTTTTGGCGTTTTGGACATAAACTTGGTAAAAAGCTCAACTTTCTTAAATGGGTCTTGGATATACATTAAGTTTCGGTGTTGATATTGATTTACCAATGATTTTAGAGTGCTAGTTTTCAAATTTAGAAGGTCGTTAAAGGTGTTGTTATGAGATTTAAGGCTACTTTGTTAAGTGCTGGGTAGTTTTAGTAAATATATATATATATATTTTAAGTTTTGAATACCCATTTAGTTTGGACATGAAATTTATGTTACCCATGTTTTGGCTTAAAAGATTAAAGTCTTGAAAGATTTAGAATGGTTATCTAAAACGTTAAAAAATTGTTAGACAAATTTGGGTAAGTTCTTAAGTTTATTGACTCGTTAGATAGTTATTGAGATTGTTAATAGATCTAAAGCTCTAAAATTTCCTTAATGGGTATAATAGCGTAACAAGTTGAAAGACCCAATAAGTTTGATGTAAGTTTGGATGCTCCCTTTGTTAAGAATCTAGATTTGAAATCTAAGGATTCTTAGATGGAAGGTTTAGTCTAAATTAAGGCGATGTGAGAATACTTTAATTTAAGAATAAGGGAAGAAAATTTAAGGGTGCTAGATGCACAATAGCTTGAGTCGATATTATAAAACGTTTTGGGAATAATTGTGTCATTTGGATATGTGAAGATAACTTAGTGGCCTTAATCATTGTCTTCAGGTCAAATCGAATTGGGGAAGCTTATAATACAGAAGGATTGAGCTAATGACGGTGAGTGACCTTTAACTTAAAATATTCTTGAACTTTTATGAAATAGTTTCTATGTATTTCAATGATTTGATTGAAATGATTATATATTGATCATGAATATGTTTTGAATTCAAGTTCCTATGATGATTTTCATTGATTGTTTACAAAACTTGGATTGCAATGACAACGAATTTATTACAAAAGGATTTCATGGATATTTATGAATGACTATGGTTTATACGAAAGGATTTGAAATGTGAAAGTTGTTTATGTGAAATGTTAAATTGTTGTTGAATACATGTTATGTGAATTGGGACGATTTGATTGATTGTTGTCCATAAATATGTTTTTGATAACCAATGATTTGAAAGAAATTTCATGAAATGTGTTTATGACCACGTTTGTCCTTAAACCTTAAATTATATAGTTTTTATGAGAAAAGTTGGTGATTACCTGTAGGCTACGTGAATGTGTTTCCATAGCAACACCAATGGTTGTCGGGAGATTCTGAGGCTGAAAGAGGCCGTGACCAGAGATTCGAGAGCTTGAACCTAGGTGATGATGTGGATATAGTTGTGGATTTGGCTTTGGCCTAGATTGACCCTTAGAGGACATAGAAGCAATGATGGACACGACATGTGTTGAGATAAAGTTACCATTGTGCAGATACTGAATATGCGTGAGCTTAGTTTGACCGCATGATTCCTTGTTGATATGGATCATGTGTGAGCTATTCTTGGTCGTATATTTAGTGTATTCTGTCGTGGTAGGCCGAGATTTGATACTGGTTTGACCATGAATAGCGTGAGCTCAGCTTAACCGCATGTTTCCTTTGGATCATGTGTGAGCTATTCTCGGCGTATATTCAATGGTTTTATCGTAGTGAACTGAGATATAGTACGAGGCGAATGATAAGTATATGTGAGCAGTATAAGGTCGTATGTTTCATTGTTGATATGGAACATACGTGAGCTATGCTCGACCATATATTTATCATGGTCTTTGAAGTTGATTGGACATGTACAGGTTTGAAAAGGTTTTAAATATGCTTATAACAACTTTACGTTAAGTAATCCTGAAGTTTTAATCATGATTTCTTATAGCTAGCAAATCGCCTTTACTGATACTTTTATTGATTACATGTTCTATAATAAAATTTTAAAAATTGTCACTCACTGGGCGTTAGCTCACGTTTTCAAATGTTTTTCTCCCTTCTCCAGGTAGCAATCAAGTTCCAGATGCTTGCAGAGTCGATAAACACTACTAGAATTGTTATTAAACTTTTGTTGTATTGCATGTACGGGTATTGGGAGTTACCAGAATAGTTTGAATTCATCATTTGTATATTATAAGATGTTTGCGTTAAGTAACTATATTATCGGGTTATGGACTCTTTTGAACTTGTTTTTCATTGCCTGTATCTAATATTCGATTGAGATCTGGGTTCTGTTGAATAGCGTGTGTTGAGACACACTTGGATTGTTGAGTTAGTAGACCTTAGAAGTACATTTTCTTCTTCTTTTACAGATGTGGGTAATTCAGTTTTTAGGGAGATACTGCCGAATTTTTTTTATAGAATTATATAAGAACATTTGTCAAGTGCTTAGAGTAGAACTTTCACGTCTTGATTCAAGTTAAAGGAGTGATCTGGAACAGGGTGTAACATGGTATAGGCTTAATATGAAGTTAACAGTTCACCTAGCGGACTTAGTAATGAGTCTCTTACTGGGTATTTTTATACTCACACTGTCTATGTTTATTTTTTTAGACAAAGAAAAAAAAAAGCTTGCGAAGGGCAAGAAGGACCCATGATTGTGCCATTGGGACTAATATGACAAAATGATTCTGCTACAATTTTTGTGGTTTGATGTTTTCACAATATTATGAATGATTGTTAGACAATCTTTATGTTAAACCTACGAGTTTTTTTATTTATTTAAGTAACGACCTCAGTTTAGGTTGAAAAGTCAGGTCGTTATATCTTTTTACTGGTTCAAGATATAACAATTTCTTTTTCACACAACCCAAGGTGTGGCAAGGTGCACCCACACCTTAATACAAAATCCCAATGAAAACTTGTAACGACCCGTTTTTCTAAACTGAACTGAGGTCATTACTAAATAAAAACAATATTTTAAAACCAAACTTATGGAAAGTTCAAATCATTCTGGTTAAGAAATAAATAAAAAAAATATTTTTTAAGTTGAGATTTAAAGAATTACATATATAAATAAATAAAACAATGTAAAACTAATGCAGTTCGGGTTCTAAGTAAAACATGAAGTCTCCATAAGATATAAATAAGAATGTCCATAAAATCCTGAAAATATGAAGCCAGAAAAACTGTAGCGAAAGAATCTGGTCATAATAGTCCCAATGAGCATAGTCACGGATCCTCTTGTCCTTCGTTTGCTTCCTCTTACTTTGCTTGAAAAATAAACATGGAAATGGTGAGTATATAGAATATCTAGTAAGGGACCCACTTCTGGGTCTGCTAGGTGAACTGTTAACTTCATATTAAACCTATACCTTGTGCTACATAATCTAGTGATCTGGTAGGAACACTCATAACTGGCTAGTGATCTTGTAGGAACACTCATAATTGGCTAATGATCCCAAATGAACACATATCTATCTGGTAACCTAAAAGAACACATATCTATTTGGTGATTCCGAAGGAACACATATCTGTCTGGTAAACTTGAAGGAACACATATCTGCCTGGTAAATCCGAAAGAACACACATACATACAAGGTATACTTGCTAAAAGATAAAGTTAACAGCTATCACAGTCCAAGCCTGCATACTTAGTCTAAATCACTCATAAGCATATATATGAAAGTTTAAATCAACGTTCGCATTCACATTACATACTTGTCATGTTTTACGATTTGTCCCATAACAAACCATAAAAACATAACATCACATAAACTCATAGGTTTTCAAATCGTCACAACTATATTCTATTTTAATGAATAATTCCCCATAAATATTATTAATTAAAAACAACTTGAACTCATCTCATAACCAATCAATTCAACTGTCACAAAAACATTCTGACTGTAACACAAACATCTTATTGGCATACAAGCCTATTTACTGTCACATAAAAAGTTTACTGTTATATAGGTATTCTTACTGTCACATAAACATCTTATGTCATATGAGCATCCTTACTGTCACATATAAACATCTTTACTTATTGTCAAGGATCTGGTAGTAAATTTCTTACCTCAAACTACTGAAAAACTCTTGTCTTGAAGACACTCCTCAAATCGATCCTAAATACAAAACGTTTAATTAATAATTTTTTCACAAAAATTATTAATCAATTTTTTAACTTTAACTCTTCAATATCCAATCTTAATCTTACCAATTGGTCGTTAAAAAGTTGAATCAATTCGTAGAGAAAACTCTACGAATAAATATCTGCGGCACGGACAGGAGCTGGAGCGGCAACGTTCGTCGAAGGGAAGGCATATCTGACAAAGAGAGATCAGATCTAAGCTGACGGCGTGGATCGTGGTGTGAATGACGGTGCTAAACGACGTGCGATTTAGCGCGACTGAGCAACAACAACCAATGAGGGAGACGTGCGGTGAAGGCTCCACATCGAACTAGGAGCGACACGATGGAAGTTCGTTAGGAAGGACGTGGCCGATGAAAATTTCGATAGTGAGGAGGAGGTGAGGGGCTGTGCGACAGATTTAGGAAGGAAGAAGGAGAAGATTAAAATTTTATTTTCTTTTCGTTTTTTTTAACCTAACACATGCACCCATATTTATAATAATAATAATAATAATAATAATAATAATAACAATAATAATAATAACTTATTATTATTATCTCATTTTCCTTTTCCTTTTCCAAATCAATCAACTATTTTCTCCTTCCTTAATCAATTAAATCCTTCAGTCTCTCTTCATTAACTCTCATCTTTCACCACTTAACCATATAACAAATATAGAACTATATCTTTTTCTTACCAAATATCCCACTTCAAATTAAATAAATACATGTAACTATATATATCTATATATATTTAATTTCTTAAACAAAAATTCACCAAATCCAATATCTCTTATTTTCTCCAAATCTTCTAAAACAAACAATTAACATCTCAAATCCAAAATTAACAACAAAATAAAATCAAATAATCAACTCAACCTTAAATTAATTAAGATAATTGATAATTAAAAAATTAAAAATTACCTTAAATTTTTGGATGTTACAAAATTAAACAAAGACAATCCACTAAATAGGTAGAATTTACAAGTTTTACTTCACAACACTTCCAACAATTTTTATTAGTTTTTTTTTAAACGTTGCTAGAAGGATGAATGAATGATTGATTATTAAAAGGGTTGGTTTAACCTCAACCATTGGATCTAGGTTAAAAGAATGAATGGTTGAGATTAAATAGGGATAGAAAATAATTTTAAAAAAAAGGGAATTCACAGAGCTTCACGATTTTCTCTTTTTCTTTTTTTTTTTAAATGAAATCTATATGTTGCAAGTGGTCTCAACATTTTTTTTTTCCCTTTTCTCTTCATCTCTCTTCCACAACCTACCACATGTCATCTTATGATTGATCCATGTTTTTCACTCCATTGCCACATAGATTTTTCTTTCATATCTTTTTTGGCCACAACTTATTTGTTTGATATCCGATTTGAGCAATTCAAAATTCTTTAGAATTGTTTCTTTGAGATCTTTGCAATGGACACTTTAAAATACTAGAAAACATCAATAAATGGGAGTTTATTATCATCCAAACATATAGTAAAATTGAAGCTCATAAAGCTAACAAAAAGTTTCCAAAAAGTGTGTGAGACACTCAATTTTGAAATTAACTTAAAAGTGTCTAATTGCAACTTTTCACTCTCAAACTCAACCTATAAAAAATACCTAAGAATTGTCTAAGTAACAATTTCATTCTTACAACTTAAAAAGTTCTTAAAATGTGTCAAAGAGACAACTTGATTTCCGAAACAACCTAAATAGTGCATAAAAGTCATTTTGGTTATCAAAACTAACTACCGATTACCTAAAATATTAAAATAAGAAATACCCCTAACAAAGTTTAACAAAACCATATATCAATTCTATGGTTTCCACACACAAACACTAAAGTAAAAAAGTTACAACTTAATAAAAATCAACTAAGGGAATAATCAAAATAAAAAAGAATTACAAAATCAACAGCAAATCAACCTAAAATAGCTCAAACTAACATTAGTGAAAACACAAAAGGAATAATAAACCAACAAGGATTTTCATACTCATTTGAAGAATAATAAAGTAATTGTTATGTATCAAAAGCTTCCAAAAATCAAAGAAATGGGGTTTCAAGAAAAAAAGAGAAGAAAATGAGTTGAAAATAGAAAAGAGAAACGAAAGGATAGTTTTACCTCAATGGAAAAAGCTACGAATAAAGTGCGATGGTGTGAAGCCAAGCGACGAGACGTGCAGTAAAGATGGTGCAGCAGTGAGCAATGAACATACAGTAGCAACGACGAGTGAAAGACATGCGACAACCGACGTGGGTTGTAGGTTTTGTTTGGGTTGTGGGTGAGTGAAAGTGTGGGAGTGACAGGAAAAAGAAGAAAAGGAAAAAAAAGAAAGGGAGAAATGAAAGTGTGGGAAAAAATGAAATGTGGTACAATTTTAAGAGAGTGTGGGAGAAAAAATGTGTGGAATTTTAAAACCTTAAACTCACATTTTTTGTTGGAAAATACTAAAAATCTCTAAGTGTGACCAAAAATTAAAACTTGCATCGGTAGAAGCCCAACTTCATGGGTTTTGCTAAAAGCACACAATTTTCTCCTCACCCATATATCTTTGTTAGCAGAAATGACTTTATGCCCACGCATGGAGAACATGATGGTAGAAAATCATATCTACCAACATTTTTTGTTGAATCCATAGAAAAGACAAAAATTATTGTAGCCACAAGAGCGAATACTACTACATAAAAGAGTTTACTTAACAATTTTTCACTGTCAAGTAAATGATTACTTGACGATTTTAAGCATTTTTTTCTTGACAACACAAAATCGTCAAGCACAAGAGTTTACTTGACAGCTACCCATCGTTAAGCCTAACGCTTTTACTTGACAATTTTTCACTGTCAAGTAATCCAGTGACAAGAATAAGAAAAAGTTCAATATTAACAGTTTTTCATTGTTAAGAATTCGTTACTCTTGACGATTTATCACTGTCAAATATGATGTAATTCTTGACACTTTATAACTGTCAAGTTTTAGACTATACTTGATAGTGTTTCACCGTCAAATTAATTGTGTAATTTTTTTGAGAAAAATTTTAAATTTATTATACCCTGTTTTTGCACATGTACCTATTTTGCACCTGTATTTGCAGTTCTAAAATCGTATATATATATAATGTAAAGATAAGAACCAAGAGCATACATTTATTGCATTTTACATATCCAACGCTTGAATCGAATTGAGAAAGTAATAACCACATAACTAAACTTTAAATTTCAGATATTGTATTCTACTACTATATCTGTTTTGTCCAATATTCTTGATACACCAACTTGTCAGCAACAATTTAAAAATGCCAACAAATTTCACCAACACATTGCGAAAAAACAACCATTCACTTCTAAGTACCAATATGCCCATATTTCCAACACTGTAGGTGTTGCTGATTACTTCATCTTCGTGAGCAAGTTAAATTGTCGTTATCACGCCTAAAAGGAAAGACACATTTTCCTTCTTATGATGGAAGAAAATACAGATAAATCTAGAACAAAATCAAAACCAAGCATGTAAAGTAAATGTGTGAAGGCATGATCTAAAGGTCAATGTTCAAAAGCATGCAGCCTATACGGCAAAACGGCTCATGCTTTTCTTTTCCCTTTGATCAAAGTCTGTGCACTTAAAGCTAGGGATTAATGTTAAGATTGTAAAACCTGATACATACGATTAATGAATAGATTATGACATTCCACATGCTTAATTTCTCTAAATAATACTGTAAGATAAAAATAATTTTACACCGCCTAATATTTCAAAACTTCTTGGATTTTTTAAGCACCCACCACATCGTCATGCCACCCAATGTAAGACAGACATAAACTAATTGACACCCTAAAACCCTTGGTTCTGAATATCAACCACGTCAATAACTCCACTAGCCAGTTTAATGAGTTAGCAGTTCAGTATGAGAAATTCATGATATTAGGCCTAACATATGTGACTCTCTTTTGGTCTGTACCATTAGTCTAGTTATGATTACGACATATTACCTTTATAAATTTTGGTATGTTCATCTCTACATGTGAAATGTAACTCTCAACAAGGAATTTAAAGTTAATCTCCAGTTCAACATCAAACAATCCATCAAGATACTTTTTAAGTACTTCAGACCGCTGGCACCAAGGAAAAAAATCATGGTATAAGTCTACAGCAGCAACTACGTCAAATAACTGCTCCGACAAATACCTAAGAACAAATGATATAAGATGTCACTGTTACAAATATAAGCTTTTTTGACGGTTGAATTTTTTCATTCTTGACGGTTTTTTGCCAAAACGTCAAGAAAGGGGTGACTTTAAAGAAAAACCGTCAAGAATTTTGATTAAAAAAATGGAGTTGGGTGAATTTTTCACATTTCTTGATGGTTTAAAATTGTCAAGAGCTGTATAGATATTTTTGACAGTTTAAAAACGTCAAGAATAGTTATGAAAATTTATAAAACCGTCAAGAACTCCCCCCCTCACTTTTAGTTTTCCTACAAATTTTTAATGAAAAATTAAAAAGAGAAAATAAAATTAAGACCTCTCCTCTCACTCCCTCTCTCTCACACGAAACGCACGGGTACGCACCAGACCTCTCCTCTCCTCTCACTTTTATATTAAGGAACATTCATTAACCATAAGTTACTCCACTAAAGACCCACAATTGCATTATTTGGATCGTAGAATATTTTTGCGTCCATGGGTTTAACCATTACAATAAGTTACCTTCACAAGTAGTTTGTAATTACATTTAGAGTCAAATTACCATTTTACCCCTGTAATTACCTCTTACTCCCTAGGTATCGTTGATCCCTCTAATGAACGATCTATATATGGTCCTACCATAAATTAAATTCCTCCCGGGCCAATGACAGGACCAATACTCTTTGTTTAATACCTGAAATCAGCACCTAAGGAAACTACTCCTTTACTTTTCCTAAATGCGAGAAAGAGTGAATTCTATCTTGTGAAGTTATGTTCCTAGCTCCCTACTCGGTCAAATCTCCAAAATGATAGACATATTGAGTCGACATCTTGTGTAAGCTCTCTCCTTTCTTAATATTGCTTTTCTTGGAAATATTTGAAAAATTTATAGGTAAGATTGAACTTACGGACTCAAGATTAAATTTAATTTGAAACTTTTGGTTAAGAAACCTTAGAGTTTCCATGAAGAATTGAACTCAGAAAAGTAGAGAAATAGTGAAGAAAAGCAAGGTGCAGATTTTGATGAGATTATGGAATATGTGGAGGTGACAAAAGATTTGGGTAGTCAAGTAAGAGTTGAAAGAAATTCAGATAAATGACAAAAAGAAAATTTAGTTAGGAAAGGAGGGTTCATTGGTTTCTTCACAAGTTTCTTTTTATATAAATAAATAAGTAAAAAAAAAAAAAGTTTTGTATTTCTTCTTTCTTCTCTTTAAGCCGATGAGCAACACTCCCTCCTTCCCGATTTCTTTCCCTTCGCACCATCTCTCTCTCGCGATCACTCTCTCATCTTTCTCCCTTGGATCTTAGCTTATTGTATTGTATTTTGATACATTACATCCCACTCGTTTTTATTGTATTATATTTTGATATTATACATCGCACTTGCTTTATGACAAGTGAAAGATTGTTGGATTGGATGTCCTAAATCTTATGTATCTCATGGTTTGAAGTTCGATAGCATAAATTATTTATCTAAGTAAATAAGGAGTATTTTATTTGATTTTGGACTGCATTAATTCAATCCAATAAATTAAGATTCAAAGTTATATGATGTCACTTTGAACAATATGTAGTTAACATACAAGTGGTTCGTGTTCAAGTTATTACCTAAACGATATGCAGTAAATAGATGAAAGTTGGGTGCCTTGTTCTAGTAACACTGTAGATACAACCCACTCTGTGATGTTACATGAGATGTAAGTGTTACAAACAATATGAACCAAATTGTTCATATGAAGACATGTAAGTGGGGTAGCCTGTATAAATGAGTTTCTACATATGAAGACATTGTTGTTTGAAGAAACTAATATTTCACTAAGATGACCATAGGAGACTTGACCTTAATCTTGAGTGAGTTGTGAACTTTTGTTCATGACAACATTCCTTTGATATGTATGGGTGAGAGTGGCTATGATAGCAGACTCAACAAGTCCACCATTTTTTAGATTTGTCTGAGTGAAGAGCTGAGAACACAACTACACAAGATGAAATTCACTCTTTTCCGTTCTTTGGATAAGTAAATAAACTGCTCACTTAATAGCTGACTATGAGTCTTGAACAATGAGGTCTCAACCTCTTACTGGCTCAAAAGGTGTTAGTTTATTGTTGGACTATAAACTATTTGTTCATTAGAGGAAGTAGTGGTATTTAATGAGTTAGACGTAATTGTGGGGGTAAAATGGTAATTTGACCCAATTGTAGTTATAGCGATTTGTGAAGGGTCAACTATCTGCTGATTAGTTATATCCATGGACACAAAAATATATCTTCAATGTGAAGAGTGCAACTATCTATCTTTAGTGGAGTGAACGGTAGTTAATAAATATTGATAAGTTGAGTTAAAGGAATTTAACTAATTAACCTCATATTATTGAAGCATCTAATTTGTAGGTTCATTAGGTCCCCTTGCTAGCGAACAAAGGATTATGAGGAATAATTTGAACTGTTCAAATTGTTTAAGAGAATTTTATATTAATATTATTAATATAAAGTATAATGTATTTTGATAAATTATAGGATATAGTTAATTATAGATACGATATATAATCTAGACTATATTATCAGAAAAATATATATTAGAAGGAGATTCGAATATTAAATTTATATGAATTGGATTCCTATGTAACCATTGTAACACCCCTAGTTTAGGAGGGGGACATGAATGAACCGATACCACATCTGAATGAGAAGGATCCTGAGGACATGAAAGTAAGGTTAAGAAAGGCTTAAAAGAATTTGAAGTTACTACCTATAGCAATAAAGTGCTCCTTCCTTTTCGGTGGCTCAATCATAGGAACTCCAAAGTTAAGCGTGCTTAGCTTAGAACAATTCTATGTTGGATGACCTTCTGGAAATTTTCCTAGGATACATGTGAGTGAGGACAAAGCATGCTGAAAGGACTCGTATTGATTTGTGGGGACTAGTCTTTAACTAGCAAGGATGATGTTGCCAAGTCGCAGGAGAACGCAGGGAAATGTCGGGACTGTTAGTTTTCAAATTTGAATTCTGAATATTAGTCTGAATCTTGCACCTGGGACGTTACAACCATATTATATATGAAGCGATGAGAGCCCTTGCGCATCGATAGATTTAACAGAACCATTACTCATATTTAATTGGAAAAATAAAAATATCAATACATTGACAATAGTTACAGAAACAGTTTACTGTAGAATAATAAGTCTAAGCATGCATACAGAAAAATATATAAAATTACAGAGAAGAAATTGAAACTTACTTTCGTTGTCGATTCTGAATCTACAAATCACCAAATGTGAGGCAACCACCATTTGAAACCTTTCCTATCCTCTAGGTAGATAAGGTTTGATTTATGGAACCTTTTGGGGACTTAGAAATTTTTTGAGAGAAAATTGTAGAGAGAAAAAAGAGAGAAAAATCCTTTGTATGTGAAGCTCTTGTTCTTGTCAAATCACATAAAAGAACTATTTATCTTCCTTCTTTTCTTGAAGAGGTTAGAGAGAACTATGAGATTAAATAGATAAATCTTACGTTTTCGACAGTTATTTAATTTCAATCAAATTAAATTAAATTAATAATTAATTAAATCACATTTAATTAATATTCCATGAATCTCTCTCATAACCTTTAGTTTTAATTTAATTTAATCAAAATTAATTAAACTAAACTATTAATTAATTTTGCAATTAATTAATTACTAATTAAATATATTTAATTCTGATTTGAATCATATTCAAATATAATATTCTCTCATAACCTATAGTTTAATGTGCATCATATACGCATTAAATTTAATTTATAGTTTAATATGAATCTAATTCACATTAAAATAATATTTGAACTTATTCAAATAGTTTAATCTATCATAACCTAATTTTAAATCACATCCAAAATAAAATTATATTATAAAGTTTAAATAAGATATAAACTTTATATTATAATATATCAAACATTATATTAATTCCCTAAGTCAATTTGAACATTTCAAATTACATCCAAAATATATTAACCTCATTACCCTTTACGAGCTAGAAAGAGGACCTAATGGACCTGTAGATCAGAAGCTACAATGATAAGAGATTAATTGACTAAACTCATTAACCACATTAATTAATATTTGTTAACTGTGTGTACACTCCATTAAAGACTCACAGTTGATCTCTTATCACTGTAGATATATTTCTGTCTCCACGAATATAGAATAATAACAGTAAGTTAGACCTTCACAAGTGTCTGTAACACCATCTAGGTCAAATTACCGTTTTACCCCTAAGTTACTTCTTAGTCCTTGAATACTAGTACTCCTCTAATGAACAACCTGTTTATGGTCCAACCAATAATAAAAAAGTTTTCCCGTGCCATAGAGAGGGTAGGCTCTTTGTTCAAGTATCGAAGACGCTATTTAAGAAAACACTCATCTACTTACCCTAAAGTCGAAAATGAGTGAATTTCATCTTGTGTGATTATGTTTCCAACTATCCACTCGGTCTTGTCACCAAAATGGTTGGCTTATTGAGTCAACAATCTGGTCACTCTCGTCCGTACAAATTAAAGGACAATCCCTCGTGAACAGGAGTTCATAATACACTCAGGATTAAGACTAAGTTTCCTACGTCATCCTATTGAAATAGAAACCTAACTAGTCAACAGAGTTACATCTAGTGGTTAGTATTTCGTGGTCTGGTCTTATGCAAACTCATTGCACAGGTTACCCTCACTTGCGTGTCACCTACACGAACACATTGGATCATTGTGTTTGTATCATAAATAAAAGTGAGTCGTATCCATAACGTTACCAGGATAAGGTACCCAACCTTATTCCTATACTATAGACCCTTTAAGCTTTATCTCGAACATTGATTCCTATATGTCTCCACATACAGTTCAAGACTCATAAATCAGCTTAAGATGTTAGTTTATTGGATTTGGGTTAATAAGACAAAAATAATCAAATAATAAATAACTATTTATTGAAATTAGAATAATAATTCTTTATTAATAATGATCAATGGATTACATTTACTATCTACAAGTTTTAGGACATAAAACCCAACAATATAGATATATATTGAATGATATTCGAATATTAATATGAATTTGTTTCATAGAAGAACTAAGTATGATAGAAATGTATTTAGATGAGATTTGAATGCTATTTTTAGATGAATTGGATTCATATAGAACCCTAGTATAAGAGAGAGATATGAATATAAACATATGATATATACATTTTAATTAATTAACTTTATGATAATATTAATTTAATTGGCTGTTTGTGAGTTAATTAGTTAGGAGAGTGGAAATCTTGGAGAAAGGTTACCCCTCCTTATAGAAATATATCCTTATAACTCTTTTGAGGTTAAAGGGTTTATTATTCATTCATAGGAATGAAACTTCAGCCTCCACACCCTTTAATTCTCTCTAACTCTCATACTCTCTCAACAATTGTCTCTACCCTTCTTCCTCTTCCAAGGTACTAGAACCCATACATCTAGTTCCTTGGAATCCTAGAGAATAGGAAGGAAGCCCTTACGATGGTGTATGTTGCTCGTTGAGAAGTTGAAGGCGGTTCGTGACTACCAGAGAGGAATACGTGAAGAATGGAGAAATCATCAAGTGTGAGTTTTCTTCTCTGTTTCACCATCTTTTCATCTTCCCAAGTGAATATGTTAAGGTTAGATTAGACCTAATGATGTTTATATTTAGTTAAAAGCATGTTTAGCTTATGATTTTTGTTTAGATGGAAATTGATTTTCTTATTGCACGACGATCACACGCTTTCAAGAGAATTCGATTTCTGTCACACATTAGATGAGATATTTGGATGCTATGTGTCTCGATACCAGCGGGGTAATAGGTTCAGAATTTGGTTTGGTTTCATGAATCCATATTGAGTTTTTGATTTTTGGATTTGATTGGAAATTATATTGATTTAATCTTTGATATGCTTGAGAAACTTGTGATCGTGTTGTTTTATTAATTCGCATATATTTTTTTGGTTATTGGATTATGATTTTATTTATTGAGTTCTAAGTATTGTTGTTACCAAAATTACTTTAAATATTTGGTAATTATTTAAAGATCTGATTAGTAAATCGATCTTGAATGATAAAATGTTTTCCAAATGTATTTCTAAAGGAAAACCTTATGTATGCATTAAAGTACCACTTTATGGGCTTCCTAGCTCATGTGTTTTAATGCTTTGTTTTTCTCCAAATAGTGAAAGAAGTTCCAGTTTTCGTTCGAGGTTTTCATCTGCCATGGGCTTGGTTCTTGATTTGTGGGTGCCTAGAGTTTAATTTGTATAAGTTGGGAAGTGTTCCAAGAGTTGGGTTATATGTAAATAAATGTTTGTTGGTTATGTTATAACGTAATTGAATGCATCTGGTAATGTTCTGTAAAATTTTAAACATGTGAAGGTGGACAGTAGATGTCACAAGTGGGTTGACATTTGTTGTTCCTCACATCTCCTCCTAGGTTAAGAGGGTATTCTTGGATGTCATGTGACAAGTTGGTATTAGAGCATGGTTCTGAGGTACTGAGTCATAAGAATATGTTGTTTTTAGTGTTCTAATGATCCAAAAAATATGATCAGAAACATACTTTGTAACATCCCAAAAATTTGAGATAATTTTAGTTTAATTATCTTAAAATAATAAGTTGAATTTAATTTGAGATCTAATTTGTTTTGGGATGTTAATTATTTTGATTAGGAAATTAAATATATATATATATATATATGGGTATTTATATTTAATTATTTTTGGTCAAAAGATAATTGGTGAGAAGAAAGAGAAGATCTAGTTGGATTTGGAAAAAAATATTTGATTTGATGGGAATTTAGAAAAGATAATAATAATAATAAAAAAAGTTATAAAAAAAAGTTTAAACTTCTTCTTCTTCAGTCCTTCACGCCGCCGCCACCTCCCTTTGTTTTTCTTTTTGTCGGTTTTCGCCATATGCTCTGCTCAACCGTTACGCTTCTCCGTTCATCGATACTGTTTAGTCTTCCAGATTAGATTTGTCCGTTGTCGCTCACGGTCACCGGTGTTAGTTATATGGGTAAAGTATTGAGTATTTTATTTTGGATTTTTGGATACCCAATAAAGTTAAATTAAGAATTAATTTGAAAATTATTCTTGGTTAATTGAAAGCTATTTTGGAGTTATTGTTAGAATTAATTCGTAGAGTTTCTCCTATGAAGTAATTGGAGCGTCAACAACGAATTGGTAAGATTAAGTGTTATGGTGTTAAGGTTAATTTTAATTAATGGTTTTTACGGAGAATTATTAATTAAAGTTGTTGTGTTTATAATTAATTTGAAGAATTAATTTGGAGCAATCATTTGAAATTAATTCGTAGGATTTTCTCTACGAATTAGATTGAAATTAAGCGACCAATTGGTAAGAATAAAAATATTTTTTCGAAGGATTAAAGTTAAAATTAATTAATAATTTTTATGGAAAAATTATTAATTAAATGTTTTATGTATAGGATCAATTTGAGGGAGAAACTCAAACAAAAATATTAACACTTTGAGGTAAGGGACTTACTATTGGTTCCTCGACAAGGATATTTATGTGACAATAAAATTATTTTATGCGACATCTAGGTTGCTTGATTATGTGATAAATGTATTGACTGATTAGATAACGAGTTTAAGTTTTTTTTAATTAATAATTTTTATAGGAAATTATTAATTAAAATTGGATGAGTAAAGGGTACTCTACCAAATCCACGCCTTAGGTGTATAAGGTGTGGAAGATGGATTGGATCACATGTATGCTTTGTGCAGTGTCTACTGTTATTGATCTGTTTATTGTGGTTATGTTTTAAGGATGTTATGGGACACCTTATATGTAACACTTTATGTCATGGTTGGGATGTTGGTTATATGACGACTGGATTCTTTGGTTATATTGTGGTAAGAATGATTGAGTCTTTGTCTGATTAACTATGTGGTGTTTATACATGCCCTTTCATACTATGTGGAATCTGTAAAGTAGATTAACTGTACCATGTGGAATGAAGTTATGTTTGTGACTGCGTTACTGTTTGATTGTGGTCTCTGATAGATTATGGTGTTTGTTAACTCTACCTATGAACTTTGTGGGACGGGTTGACAAGCTTGTGTGGCGTATGTCACGAAATTTGGGTTAACAAGCTTGTGTGTCGTATTGTTCCGACATGATTGCTTTTGCATGTGGTCTAACAAGCCTGTGTGGCGTATTGTTCTGATCTTATCGGGTTAACAAGCTTGTGTGGCATATTGTTCCGACTTGATTGCTTTTGCATGTGGTCCTACAGGTTTGCTAGGACGATCCTGGCATTGGACTATATGGTCGTTTCTACCAAACCATTTGACTGTGTGTCGTATAGTACAAGTTAATAGAGAGAGTTAATGGCCACCTAGTGGACTCGATGATATTCTTATGATAAACTAGTTGTTTATAGTTTATGTGATACACAGATTATTAAGTATCAATGCACAACTCATATGTCAAGCTTAACTGTGTGGTACGCTGACATGACATGTTTGCTTATGTGACGAATTGCTTGATATTGGTTTATGTGGTGAGTTAACTAAATGGCTTAGTTAACTGTTGGTATTGGTTAAGTGAGGAGTTAACTGAATGGATTAGTTAACTTTAGTAATGACTATATGTTGAATTAACTAAACGGTTTAGTTAACTGCTGGTGATGGTTATGGGTTGAGTTAATTGAATGGACTAACTCTCGAGTTAGTTGTTGGTGATGGGTTATCTACGTTGAGATGATCTGAATGGCTATGTGATGATCTGTTAGGACGGATTGTTATGAAAAAACCAATGAGGTTGTGTGGCGATATGTCTTTATGGTTTGCTATGGAAAACCATAAAACAGGATAAAGGTATGAGGTGTTTGTGGTTCTCATTTTGAAATTAAACTTCATATGTGAGCTTATGAATGTTTTGGACTAAGATTGCATGTTTTGAGACTATGGTAACTGTTAACTTTATTTATTAGCCATGTTGTACTCCGTATATGGGACGATAGCTGCTTTTACATGTGGACCCACAGGTGCTAGGACGAACCTAGCATTGGGCTGTATGGGCGTTCCTACCAAACCATTTGACTGTGTGTCGTAGAGTACAGTTTAATACGAAGTTAACAGTTAACCTAGTGGGCCCAGTAGTGGGTTCCTTACTGGGTATTTTTATACTTACCCTCTTCATGTTTATTTTTCAGGTAAGTATGAGGAAACAAACGACGGACAGGAAGGACTACTGACCATGTGTTTGGGGACTTTATTGACAAAGGCTTCTGTTGTGTTGATGTTGATATTATTAACAAATGCTTCCACTACATTTTGTTAAGATTATGAGTTCTTATTTAAGTAACGGTCTCGTAGGAAACTTGTGAAAGGAACTTGTAACGCAACCAGTGTGAGAAAAGTATGAAAAAGATAAGTGTGAAGGAAAGACAAGTGTTAAAAAAAAATGGGAGTACTAGTTTGCAGTAAAAAATTGAATTTAATGCACTTAATGTTGATTTTTATGTCCTAAAACTTGTGATTTGTAAATGTTAAAAATTTCTATCATTCTATAAAAGTTGTTATTGAAGTATTGTTCAATAAACTGTTATTGAATAAGAGATTTGTTTATGAAAAAACTCAGAATCAAATAAACAAGGTTTCTTGACTATAATAATATGAGTACTTGAACTTTATGCAGAGACATAAACTGGATCAAGTTTGAGTAATAGTCTAAGTGGTCTATAGTATAGAAATAAGGTTGTGCGCCTTGTTCTAGGGACACTATGGATGCGGTCCATTTTATATTTAGTACAAGTGAAGTGATCCCAAGACGTTTACGTAGAAACATGTGAGTGGAGACATCCTATGCAATGAGATTGTATAAGACCGGACCATGAAATAGTCACTTTTACATTATACTATTGTTAACCGATTAAAATTGACTATTTCGATTATAGATGACCTAGGTAACTCGACCTTAATCCTGAGCTAACTATGAACTATTGTTCACACATGATTATCCTTAGATCTGCATAGGTGAGGGTATTAGCATTGGTTCAATAGATCTCCCATTTCAAGGGTAAGACTGGGTGGATAGCTGGGGATGTAAGGCGAAAGATGAAATTCGCTCATGCCCGCTTTAAGGGTTAATAGATAGGTTGTTCCCTTAAGTGCTGACTTCAGATCTTGAACAAAGGGGTCCCGCTCTCTCACTGGCCTAAGAGAGATTTGATTTATAAGTTAGACCTTAAATCAGTTGTTCATTAGAGAATCAGCTGAGGCTTAAAGAACAAGATGTAATCTCGAGGTAAAACAATAAATTAACCCAGTCGAAATTACGAACAAACTGTGAAGGATCGACTTACTAATTATAGTTATATCAGGTGGACACAAATATATCTACAGTGAGGAAAGTATAGCTACAACCTATAGTGGACAGTTCTGATTAGTTAACGAATGTTGATTAAGTCGGTTAGAAGAGTTTAGTCAGTTAATCTCAGATCGTTGGAGCTCATGATTTGTAGGCCCATTAGATCCCTCTACTAGCTCGTTATGGATGTAAACTTAGAACAGAGTGATCAAAAATTTGGATTATTTGAATTAATTGAGAAAATAAATCGTAATAATATTCGATATAATTAACGAATTCAAATTGAGAGAGAAATATTTAAATATCAAAAATTTGAATAGGATTGATCGGGATTAACTGGAATTTGATTAATTAAAATTGTTTAATTAATTAATTAATTTAATTAATCAAAGGGCAAAAGAGAAATTTTGATTTTTTGTCAAAAGTCAAAATGTTGACTTTTGATCCTTGGAATTAAAATGTTGACTTTGACCATGGGTTAGTGGATATGTGGCATTATCCCATTTTTTTATGAATAAGCTATGTACTTATATGGCATTTTTCGATTGTTCTTTCCACCTAATTCACTATCTAATTGCATGTTGTCTGTCAAATTGTTATGCAAATACGATTTGCTTGTATATTGATTAAATAATGCATACATTAGTTGGATAATTGAAATGATGAATCTTGTTGAATTTTGGAGAAAATTCTCAAGTGTTCATAAACTAATTTCTCTAAAAAAAACTCACAAAATTGGTCACCTTCTGGACCCCACAATCAAGCTATAAGTCTTGAGCATAGATGAGAAGATTCTTGTGGTTGTCTACAACTTAGTTTCATTCAAATTCATCAACTATAGAGGGAGAATTTTGAACTACAAAGTTAAGTGTTCATAATTTCCATTTTTCTCCAACTTTTCCAACATGCTTAAACCTCAAAATTCATGAAATTTAGAGTGTTTTAGTTCGATTTTCTTCCGCTAGCATGTTAATTTAACTTTTACTTAAAACCCCTAGTAAGTACAATTTAGTTTGAAGACATGATATGAATAGTCATAAGGTATTGGTTTGGCATAAAAGAACTCACATGGTGTGAGTTTAATAAAGCATCTTATGAGAAATTTTATCCTCGATCATCCTGTAATGCAAAACACAATCAATTTTTAAGACTTGTACATGGTTCAATATCAATGGTAGAATATGATCCAAAATATATTTAGCTTTCGAAGTATGCCAACACATAATTGAGGATGGGGTTGAAGGATGCAAACAGTTCAAAGAAGAAGTGCGAGAAGAAATATGAACCCTTATCACAGCTAGTGCTGAGTTGGTTGAGTTCTCAAAGCTAGAAGAAGCTGCAATGAGGATGGAAAAAATGTAAATGTAAATGGAGAGCTAGTAGCCAAAGAGATAGTAGTTCAATTATGTGTTTGAAGTTGTTGTTGCTAAGACTAGATGTGTGAAATGTAAATGGAGAGCTAAGACACATGAAATGGGGAAATGGATGGTGATTGGATGCTCAGATGAAAGTGTAAGGTGTGTATCTTACGATGCGTCAACAAATGAAGTAGTGGCTTATGTCACAAGTTTTCCTGAGCTTCACCTAAGTGCAAGTTCAACAATGATTACTCGAAATGATCCGAGATCGAACACGAAAAAAATAACTAGTAAACAGGTAAGACTAATAAACAATGTTTTGTGTGTTGGTCTATGAATCAATAATAAAAAATGGTATTGTAATTATAAAGTTGCAGATGTATACAACTATGCGTTCTAAATAAGACTAAGATAGTAAAGATGACAACTGAAAGTGAGATGAATGTATCAGAGGATAAAATGGAGGTTGAGATGAGTGTGAGTTAATTCTTGAAGGTAACGATGTGTCATGTTTATATCCATAACTTTGTGTCGTTCACACCTCCTAGTGAGTTAGTTACATTTGTCCAAGGTTATGCGGACAATGAAGAGTTTATTTATTTCTAAGTAACTTATTCACCTAACTTAATGGGTTCCACAATCACTTGTTTTTTCAAGTAGTTGATTATTGCTACTTAGCGGAAGAATTACAGGATCATTCTCAAATTGAATTTGGAAAAAATTTAAAAGGTTGAAGGATTGTGGGAATCAATTTGGATTTACTTTTTGAATTTTGGAGCTTCTAACTATGATGAATGCGCTAACTATGGATATGATGCCCAATGACTCCCACCGTATGAAAGCGATACTCTAACCACTGAGTTAAGTAGGTCATTTATCATCACAAAGAAAAACAAATGGGCCCTATCACATCGATAGATTATAAATCTAATATTATTTATAAGCAATACAGATGCTTCCTATTTCTTATTCGTTGATTGGAGATTAAGGTGTTCCCACGGAGCGGTAATTAGTAGGTGTCAACGGATGCAATTTTCATGAAAAAAAGAATTACAATTTAAAAATGAAATAAATAGAGAGTCTAAACTAAACTATTAATTAATTTTCTAATTAATTAATTTCTAAATTAAATATCTTATATTTAATTTAATTCATATTTGAATCATATTCAAATACTAAATCCTCTCATAACCTATAGTTTTAATGTGTATCATATACGCATTAAGTTTAATCTATAGTTTTAATATGAATTT
>JBBPDJ010000023.1:12292512-12324804 GCA_037974625.1 Cucumis cinereus
GCTATTTTTATAATTTAAATTATTTTTTGCTAATTTTCAAAATGAAACCTCTTATTTTGCCATTTTTCTAGTTGCCCCAATTAAAATCCACAACAAAAAACCTAGGAGATCATGAACCCTAACTTGGGAGTGAGGTCTAATGTTGAGGGTGAATTCAAGAAACTAGAGTTAAAGAGTCAAAGACAAAAGAAGATTGAAGAAACAGGTCCAAAATGCCAAGAGCCTAGAGATCAGGTAGGCTCGGCTTGGTCAAAATTTGACGACAAAAAGATTTCATCTTACCATTTTGCTATATTTGAAAATATTTTCAGGGTTTTGTTATTGAAAATAATTTTCTTTAACTTATTTCAAATATAGTAAAATGACAAAAAAAAAAACCATCTTGTCATTTTATTGTATTTGAAAATATTTTTCAGAATTTTGTTATTTAAAATAATTTCTCTTTGACAGGTTTTTTCATATATAAACATGTCAAAATTTATTATTAATAGACTTTATTGTTATTAGGTTTCATCTATTTTTTTTATTTATATTTTGTTTTTTGTTTTTTGTTTCTTGCTTCCTCTTCTTGTTTCTCATTTTTTAAGAAACATACGTATTTAATAACTGTTATAATCTTTTGTTTCTAAAATTTGAGAAACATTATTGAAAAATAGATAAAAATTGAGAAACAACAAAAGATAGTTTTTTCTATTTTTGTTTCTATTTCTATTTTACCTTTCTATAGATAGTAAATACGAAGTTTTCGTGTATTGGTACTAAGCAACCTACGTGTTCAAATCCCAATTATAGCAAATGTTTTTTTTGACACGATATATTTTATTTTAACTTTTTTTTTTTTAAGAATCTTTCATTTTTTTATTTGTACTTTTTCTTTATTAACTTTTT
Organism: Cucumis cinereus; assembly: GCA_037974625.1. Lineage (NCBI taxonomy): Eukaryota > Viridiplantae > Streptophyta > Magnoliopsida > Cucurbitales > Cucurbitaceae > Cucumis > Cucumis cinereus. The sequence goes on from JBBPDJ010000023.1 coordinate 12,293,401, forward strand.
TATTCCCAACAATAATTCTTCAAAATTTATATTTTATTTTGAACATTTAAAAATTTTCTATATTATTTTTATTTTTTATATTTCAAATTTTAAGTTCGATACTTTTTTTTCTATTATCTGTTTTCATGTTTTATATTTTTTTAGTTAATTTTGTTATTTACAAAATAATTCTTCTATATTTATATTTTATTTGAATCTTGAAATTATATAATATTTAGATTTATATCTCATTTTAATTTTCAATAGGTATATTTTTTATATATATTTCAATTTTTTAGTATTACATTTTGCAGCATGTGTGTTCTAATTTTGTAGTATTAATTCTATTTTTTTAGTATATGATATGAAATCGAGTGAAAGAGAAATTCGAATAGAATTTTACAATATATAAATGTTTATGACTAAAATATTTATCTAGCTTAACTTTAATATTTTACAACCACGATATTTAAATAATTGTATAATTAATTTGAATTTGGACTCAACATCATTTAAGACAAATGACTTGAGTTAGAGATCACAGTGTCAATCCAATTTGACAACAACTTTATTATTATACTTTAGTTGTCATCGAAATTTTCTTGTATTAGATAACATAAACTTTTGACAAAATATTTTTTTATGTTTAATTATGACATATATATATATATATTGTAAAAAAACAAAAAACAAAAAGCAAGAAAGAAGAAATAGTTATAAAACAAATTTATGTCTTTTTTTTTTCTTCAAGAAACAAGAAACAAAAAAGAAAGAACGAAAATGTTATCAAACGGACCCTAAGGGCCCGTTTGGTAACATTCTCGTTTCTTGTTCTTTGTTTCTCGTTTCTTGTTTCTTGTTTCTTCCATTTTGAGAACAAGAAACGAGACTATGTTTGATAACTGTTCTAGTTTCTTGTTTCTTGACAAAAAAGAAACAGAAACATAAATGTGTTTGATAATTATTTCTTGTTTCTTGTTTCTCGTTTTTTTCTTGTATATCCTAGGTTAAGAGGAAGAAAGATTTGGAAAGGAAGAAATATTTTGAGTGATATTTGTAGAGGAAGAAGAGGAAGAAAAAAGAGAAACGGAACATGAGAAACCCTTTTTTTTTTGTTCCCACAACAAATTTCTAACAATTATAGAAACGTTTCTCAAATTTTGGGAACAAGAAACAGGGAACGTTATCAAACACATCCGTTTCTTAAAAAATTAGAAACAGAAACAGAAAACAGAAACGTTACCAAACGGGCCCTAAACTACCAAAATCAAACCTTTTATTTTAACTTTAGAGACTTGATTGTTTGTTCAATTTGAAAAATCTATTAACTAATTTGACACAAACCCTAAACTCCCTTGAAAGGTCAAAATTTCTGAACCCACGAAAAGTGATAATTTGTAAATGCCAAATAATACCTAAAACTATAATCATTCCAAGCTAAGTATAAAACTGGGGAGGTATTATCCTCAACCTTCAAAACTAGTAGTGCATTTATATCACTCAAATACAATTGTCTTTTCCCTTCTACATAAGAATGTAATATACACAACATTTATATAAACACACTCCTGTCTCTATAATTATTATAAAACATATCAAACTCCTCTTCTGTAACCTGTGTTAAATACAAATCATAGAAGCAAAAGGGTATCTACCTATATTTATAATGAATCTCTAAATACATTATTTTACGTGGAAGATCACTGAGAACATGGTCGAGCTCGTAATGTATTGCACTTTTTGAAGATCCCGAATGTTACAGCTTCATCAGTTCCTGAGTGATCTGAAATCATAATCAAGTGTAATGTCGGGTTCCGAAAGAACCAATTGTTTCCATTCCATCTTTTCATACTTTCATTCTCGTTCATACTCTCTTTTTCAATCTGTCAACCAAGAGTTACCTTAGTATTTCCTCTGCAAGCTTCTTCTTGGTGCATCCAACCCTTTAAAGACTTGGCTTGGAGAAGAATAGCCCATGAGCCGATGAAGTGGGGAATTTGACTTGGTTGACAATTTTCCAACTTCGGAGGACAACTTATCGGCCTTGTAGGCGGGGGAGGATGGATCACCGGATTGGTAACTTTTCTTTATGTGCTCGAATTTGTTTCGGGAACTATGTTCTTTCTCCATGTCTTGGTGGGACGAGTGCGGTAAGACAATGGAATCACCTATTTCTTTGGAGCCACTTTTGCCCATAGCGAGAGCATAATCCTCGTGTTCATGGCCCTCGTATGGTGGAGGTTCTGCAGCACTCTGTACATATGGAACAATATGAGTTCTGCTCTGAAGAGAGAACTCAAGAACCTTTGAGCAATGACCACACTTGAGCCGCTTGCATCGCCTTTTCACCAACAGAAATTCAGCAGGAATCTGCAGTAGCTTCAAGCAGTAGTAACAAGTTACGAAAGGGGCGCCTCCAGCCATTGGTCTTAGATGATGCTTGGCGAAATGATTTTTTTCTCTCAGATAATTCCTCCCATGATTTCGATGGTTCAAATGATCAGATTGCATATGCATGCCCCTCGTAGACAACTGTGTGCTTAGAAAATGTTGGGGACTAGATGCACATGAGCTGTATTGACTGTAATAGTCATTATCGATATGCGGCATACGGGCCCCTTGATTATGCCAGTGTTCAGATGGAAGCAACTGCCTTGAGTGAGGGAAATTTTCGGGGAACGGATGTTGTCCAGGATAATTAACTTGAGGACCACTAACAGCCTTAACAGCAGACGTCATCCGTGACAACGGATGTTGTCCGGAATAATTTATTTGAGACCCGTTTCTTCGGTAGTAAGAAGGATATTCTGAGTCATGCCAGCTTTCCTCCTGAGGAATCTGATGATTGTAGTGCATTGGCGCCCATCCATCCTTCTGCACAGATCCCATGGATACCCTTTCGCTCGCTTTCCCGTTTAGATTGCAGCTTTTCTCAAGCTGATCCTGCAGTTCATAAACCATTCTCAACAATCTAACCTTGTCCTCATCAGGGTCCACAAAATTTTCTGATGAATGCATTCTTGAATCATGGGGTTCATCAAAGACAGAACTAGAAGCGCTTCCACTTTCGTAGCCACCTAGATGGTTGGTTCCAAGTAACGACAGCTTACTTTGGTATTTCTCTCTCCTTAACCTGCTTCTACTTTGCATAGGAATATCCTGTCTTCTATGTTGCAGTATATCATTCTGATTCCTTTCACGGTATTCTATGCCATAATGCTTCTCATGAGACAAAATTTCCCAGGAATTCCTTCCTTCAATTGGAACTTCAGAGTCCATCGCCACTGCATTGCTGGTCATCAGGGACTCTTCCCTTCTTGTACGTTCTACAGCGGTAAGAACGTTGGCAGCATGATGATTGTTCTGTAATGAACGTTTACGATGGTCCGAGAACTGATCATCCATTCCATCATATGAAGATACACTTCCATCACATGCAAAAGAACGTTTAGTTGATAAAAATTTGGCCATACCAGGAAGGTCACCACTAAGTTCAGAGCACTGATTCACTTCCATACATGCAAAATTTTCTACAGGAATTCGGTGATCGAAATCATGGTTAATAGTTTTTAGAGGTGCCTTTGCTCGTTCAGCAAGAGGAGCAAGAATCTTAGATGAAATGCTTGTCCTCACATGTGCGTTTGAAATACTTGAACTTTCTAAATTAGAATGAATTTCCTTACTATGATCAGGTTTTGGACTTTCTTCTCCTGACAGTAAGATTTGATCGATTATCTCGTCTTCTGAATGGTCTACACTTGAGGGCTTGTCATTCTCAGGATTAGCAACCTCATTCGCAGAAGACACTTGATCTGAAGATCCTTGCTCGCCATGGCAAGCAGGAGATTCACTAAAAGGTATCTGAACAAGTCGCTCGCTATGGTTGCCTTCTTCTTCCTTTTGATCTTTCTCATCACTTGGATCCAAAACAGACTCCCCAGAGAATGGGATCGTCATTACTTCAGGACTTGAAGTGCTAGTTTCCGTTGCTTTTGTAGGATCTTGTCCTGGGAGGTGAGCCTTCCCATGAGAAGCAAATTCCATTCTAGAATAGGATTGATTTGAGGAGCTCGGTAGCTCGTCGTCGCAAGCTGGGGATTCATTGTTGCTTCCAGAAATTTTTAGGCATTCGCTTGACTTTATATGAGCAAGCTGCTCCGGACTAACGTCCCCACATTCCTTCTGACCCTTCACATCATTTGGATCTGTAAAACACTCATCAGAGGATGGGATAGTTCCTTCAGGACTTGAGATGCAATATTCCTCTTGTTCGGGAGCATCTTGGCATGGCACCTTGCCATTGTCGTGATGAGTAGCCTCTTCTCCAGAATGACCTCGATTTGGAAATCCTAATGGCCCATCATTAACAGCATGAGAATCATTGTTATTTCTAGCATGGGTTTGGCGCTCACCCAACTTCCTACGAACAAGTTGCTTGCTGCTACTACCTCCAAATTCATCTTGGTCCTCATCAGCATCAGGATCTATAACACACTCACCAGAAGACGGAATAATAGCTTCATGACTTGATGAAGAAATGCTAGCTTCCTCTGCTTTTAAGAGATCTCCATCAGAGAGTTCGCCATTCTCATGATGAGTTTCATCATCATTTCTAGCATTCCTTTGCTGCACGCTCGAAGTTGAATGAACAAGATTCTCGCTGCTCCATTCTCTAGAATCATTTGTATCTCTCCCATTGTTTAAGACCAAATTAGACTCGCCATGAGGTGGAATGAATGCTTCATGGTTTGAAATGCTCGCCTGGTTATCTTCAGAAGGGGGATCAACTTCACGTCTCTGGGCAGAATCTCTGTTTTGTGAACCCAATTCAGTATTGTGAGAACTGTCTCTTCGAATTTTTGCTGCATGAAGGTTCAAGATAAATCCAATAAGAACTTCGAAAAATAACAACATCTATCACATACAGGGAAATACAGAAGACAGAGGAATAAGAACTCCAGACGTTCTCACACACAATACCATAAATCAAAGTCGTTTTTCCCCCATATCCTAAAACTTTCCAACTTTCACGCATCAAAATGTGAAATATACTTTCATACTGGAAATGAAAGGTCAGCCACTCAGTGGTTTTAGTTTCCCTGAGAGCTTCTAATCTGTCAGAAATATGGAAGCGTATTTACCTACAAGAATTGCATCACATCCACCACATTTGTAAACAGGAATATCAGGCAACTCCGGAAGAAGCCGACGACATCTAGGACACTTTACCAATCGAATTTTAGCAGTCAATCCAGTGGCCATGTTGTCCCAAAGACTGGTCTCTCCAAACACTTAATGGCCCCACCTCAGCAATAAATGAAGATGTTTCATAAATCTGCAGTCAAATTTAAGCATTAAGATATTTACTTAACTATGAACAGGCACACGAAAGATTTTAAATCAACACTAAAAATTCCAAAGCAGTTAACTATAACAAGTCTCAAAAACTCTCCTTATTTCAAAATTAGCATGAAACTCAACAAACTGACAATTGACATTAATTAGGAAGAAAATAACATTGCACATGTTCAACCAAACCTAATTTAAATCTCCACCAAACCATTTCACAAACTAAATCTAAAATCTCAAGTTAGTATTTGATCATTTAGGATAATTTAATTTTATCAGAAGTCATAAAGAAAAGTCAACCTTCAACAACCAATTTAATCTTAACACAACATAAACAATACTTATTGAAAACTCAATTCCACTAGCTTCATAAACCATCATAATTCTCAGATTACTCAGCACTAGAATAGAAAAACTTCATAAACTGGTCGAATGAGACACAAAAAACTAAAACAACGACAAATTAATTTCCAACACATGAGCTGGGTAGAACAGAATCCTCAAAATTCAGAAAGAAATGGAAACAAAAGAGGAAAAAAAAAAACAAGAAGAAGAAGTCAGAAAACAGAACACCAACCAAAGTACCAAACACTTTCGAAATTGAGAAACAGAACAAGCTCCAAAACCATAGATCAGATCGAGAAAAACCAAACAAGAATCTGTACAGTACATGAGAAAAAACCAAACCTCGCACCCAAAAACACTGCAATTAAGAAAAAAAATAAAGAACCCCAGTTCCCAAATTTTGTAGTTAACTGAAAAATTCGCAGAGGGAGAGAGAAATAAGAACCTGCGCAGAAAATTTGCATGAATTTCTTTTCTTAGACGCAAAGCATATAAAAAAAAGGACGACCCAGAAGGAAATTTGCAAAATCCTCGGAGTTAATCAAAGAGAGACAAGTCCAGACCGTAAAAGAAGGTTGCAAAATTGTCATTCACTTCGAATTAGAGACGAAGACTGACCCATCCCGCGGGTAAAGAAGAAGAAGAAGAAGAAGAAGTTCAATGGGAGGAGTTGAAGTCAGAGGATGGAGCCTTTTTTCTTTACGAACAAAAAAAAAAAAGATTAAAAAAAATCGGAGTTGACTGGACTGGAGGAGCCAATTATATCGTGCCACGTGGAAATAGATATTAGTAAATTTGCCTTTGTCTTTAGGGCAAAAATTAAATTGTGTAGAGGAATGTTAAATGCTGCAGCTTCTAGACTTACAATAATATTATTATATTACGTGGTGAAGTGTTTCTGGAGAAGGTTTTTTTTTTTTTTTTTTTTTTTTTTTTATAATTTTCTAATACAACTCAAATTTATTTATAATTGTGTAATATACTATTAGTGAAGTATTTGGATTGATAGGAGAAAAAATCTGTTTTTAAAAATAGATTGTTTTTTTATATAAAAATGGTTGAAAATAAATTTGGATAGTTTTCTAAAAGTTAAAATTTTACAAAATAAAATATTTGAAAAGATCTTAAATATCATCTTAATTTATATACTATGAAATTTTTTCAATTACTCCCAATATATCTTAAATTTAGCTTCACTGTTAATTTATTGTTATCTTTTTAGAAAAATTATACTCATCTATTAATATTTTTACTATAAAATTTTGATAACATAGTCGCATGTTGTATTTCTTTGCATTAAAATTATAATTACTTGTTTTTTTTAAAAAATAACTTTAAGATTATATTGAAGGTTATTGAAAGTACATAGACTAATATTTGAAAAATTAAAACTATATAAATTAAAATTAAACCAACTTCAAAATAAAAAATAAAAAAACTAAAAAGACTATTTTTAAATATAGCAAAATATTTATAAAATATGAGAAATTTACTATATTTGTAAATATTTTTAAAAGTTATTATTTAAAATAATATTTCAAACCAAAATTACATTTTAACTAAACAATATAAAAAAATATGGTTACAAATGAGAGGAGCATAAGAATTATAATTTAAAATATAAAAGAAAAAAAAAAGTAGAAAAATAATGTAATTGGGATTGTAGGTGAGGGTGACGTCATGAAGGGGACCACATTGTAATATTTGAAAAGAAAATAGAAAGTGTAAGACAGATAGATAAGAAGAATAAGAGACAGAAAAGAGAGTACAGGTAAGAGTCGCATTCCCATTACTATTAACAAATGATAAAAGGATTTTCTTTTTGTTTCCAAACTTTATTTATTGATTATATATATATTATAATATTAACAATTAAATAACTAACTTGTGGAAATGGAAATCCTGGACCTAAGTGACTGGATTAAATTGACTATTAAATCCATCCAAACTTGTTGAATCGTTCAAACCAATCCAATTTTTTCTTTTTTATTTCCAAAATTTATAAAAATTAAATGATATAAAATCATTTTCATACTCTTAAATTTATTGGACGGTATCTTCTGTGTGATTTGTACAAATGGACGGTCCAAATGAAAAATGATCCAGATTTGAAAAGTGAACTAAAAATAGTATCTTGCTTGCGTAAGCGCCTTTGTGAATTTACCAATTTGTTCTTGAAAACTACCTGTGTGCTTGCAACTGAGAACGTCACTATGCACGATGCTAAATAGTTGATGCACTATGCTCTATACAAGATACTTGATACTCGATCTTTGATCCTCGATCCTCAATACTTAAAGAAACACACAGGAAAAAAAAAGTAGAATTGTAGAATACCAGAAGAAGAAATCTAGAAAAAAAAAAAGAACTAAGGAAGAGATGAAAAAAAAAAGAAAAAAATTAAAACAGAAAAAAGCTACAAAATGAAAAAAAAAAAAAAAAGACATTTAAGGTTAAAATGGTAATTTACACAATTATGACATAAACAAAGAGTCATTTTTCATTGGTTTTAAAAAAAGTACCCATTTTTTATTTGAACCTATTATTTTAGGTCATTTTTGTAAATGTTTCGTTATCTTTTCATATCTATACCTCTATATATTTATTTCATCAAATTGAATGTCAAACTTAGAGTAATTTTGGGTTTAGAGAGCAACTTATTAACCATATGTATGAGACAAGTTTCCGTTTGGAAATTTAGTCCAAAAAATATTTTTATTTGGTTTATTGACTTATTAAACATAACATTATAATATATATATATATATATATACACATATATAAAAAAAGACATTAGAATTAAATTTGTGAGTTTTGAGAGCGTTATTTGATAGTTGATTGGTGTGTTGATCAAACTTAAACTTAAATGTGTACGAAACTTGATATTACCAAAATTAGTGAGTTAAAAGAAAAATGGTTACTTGTTTTCTGAATTGAGTAGAATTCTGAAATAGATGGTAAATTAGCCATATTTAAATACATCTATTTGTTGAAAATTCATAGAATGTAAGTAAATCCGAAATTTAATATAAGAAAAAAGACACCCCAAAACCAAACAAATAATCATAGTAAATCCTCATAAATATCAAAGAGTTTATGATTAACAACATGTAGAAGTACATTATAACACAACACAAAAAACTCAATCACTCTACCCATAAAGTCATACTTTTAAATTATATGAGGGTACAATTCTGAATTACAAAACGGATTTTACACATTTCACTAACTACTCAAATCTTTTGATTAATGAAAGATCATTCAACATCTTCTCAATTGCTTCATCGTCATGCACCCTTCCCTTCGTCTGAAACCAACAAAAACAAAAACATTCAGAACCGGTTTTGATTTAGCCGATTAACTACTGTTTTAAAAAAAATGGAAAAGAAAATAAGATTATATCAAAATTTTAAAATTTGATGCATGTTCATACAATAGTAAACTTCCAAAAAATTGTACCTATCTATGATTTAGCAAAATACCTATAAATAAACCATCGGTTACAAGCAACAGAAAACCGATTGATACTTGCTAATCCAATATAAGCACAAAAGTGGCAAAAGATACCTTCAATGATGGTACCATGGCAATGGCTTCTTCCACAGTTTCAGGGCAAAGGTTGCCAAGAACACAAAGCTGCAAATTCAGACACTAATGAGATCAGCGTTTCCTCAAAAAAGAAAGAGAGAATAATATTATACAAAATGATTAAACCAAGGTGTCTAGTGTACATACCTCAAACTCTGCCAACTGATACCTGCTTAGAACTCTGTTTGTTTGTTAAGATTCAATACTCAAAAAGATAATAATTACACATTGTATCCACTTCTAAACAATGATACCCAAACTTTCAATTCATATTACGTTGGTAAATAGTATGTTTATAATGAACTTCTAATTTATTAAGTATTTCCCAAAAACTAATTAACCAAAGAGAGTTTTTGGCTTGGTAGTTGACCATTCCCACCATCACATAAAATGAAACGTGCCTTCCCACCCACTATCCCATAAAATGAAAAACATCAACATATATAGTTTTAAGGATACTCTCGAACTTGTCTGACAGCATCGGGATTCTTATAACGGCTGAAGCGTTTCACGTATTGAAGTGACTTTTCAAACACTCTGCAAAATAAAACTATAATTATGAATTCTCTTGTCGTTTAATGTTTTTTAAAAAAATGATATAGTAACTTAGCAATATATTTTAGCTTTCTAAGTAACTACGGATACTCTAAATTAACTCATGAATCAATAAAGGATATACATAAAACTCACTGGGAAACTTGATTCGTTGGATCCTCGGACATCTGTTGAAGTTGCTCATATTTATGTTCAAGGATTAGAGAAACTTCACAATTCATTAAACATTTGGCTTTTAAGAACTCTGCAAGTAACCGAAGAAAGTAAACGCCAGTTATTACCTTACAAAGCTTAGAATATACACCAAAATGAGTTGGGTGCAAGAGCTTGAATTTTACACAATTACTAATCTATGTAAACCAAATATTTGGTCGTTCTTGAGTCCGCATTATCATAGATTGATAAAGAATGGAAAAACTTACAATAGTTGAATATCTTTTTGCCAGAATAATCATAGGTAAGAATTTAGATATGCATAGATCACACATTTTCATCTAAGATTTTAAAAAACCTAATAACCAATATGATGTTAATCCAAAATATAAGAAAACTCAAAGCACTCAGCCATTTGACCCTTCAACATCATATTAAGGAAGTATTCCTTTGATGTAGTAAATGAGCTAGCTTAAAATATTGAGAATGCATTATGAAGAACAGTAACATGATATCATAAAACACAATGGGAAGGTATATACAAAAGAAACTTCTTTTGTTGACGTGTCAAGTCACCAATCAAATGACTGACTTACCGAACAATATCTGAGAAAGTTATGAGATACTACATTGCTACAAGATATAATCACATAACTATCGATCTTAAAGAACTAAGGAAGTTCAGTCTTTCTCCTCTCAGGCCTAAGAGATTATTACCACACTACCCAATAAAACTGCTTGAAGATAAACTAGTGCATTAACTCCACATTTTCAATCTAAACTATATCTATATGCCTTGTACATACGAACAGTCTACCTATTGGTATTGACTACTAGAAGGATCAAAGATTTCGTAATAATGATACATATAATAAATCATGGGGTATAACATAATAAATTAAGTTTCTAACTTTTTGAGCAAAATAAAAAATTAAATACATCAGTTGCTTAGAAAATTCTAATCTTACAAATATATAAGAAGGAAAGCCATCACCATAAAAGTATGAGAAACTTAAAATCTAATTGAAAATATATGGAAAGTTTTAATTTATAGATAGATTTCTACCATCTCCAATTTTAAGCTCAGCAGCATTTTCTTCCTCCTCCCCGGACATGCTTCAAGTTGGAGTTCTGTGTCAACCTAAAAAATTTGGAGACAGAGTACAGCAAGATTACAACTAAATCTACAAAGTAAAAAGTTAACTTCGCCCCACTAAACTAATATAACAAAATTTCAACCTACAAAATTTAAAATTTTAAGAGATAAATGATGGATGGGTTTCACATTTAGATGAAGCCCAACTCAATTTTACATTAACCAAATAATCATGAACTAAAAAAACCTCTCAATAGTCGGCAGCACTAAACCCTAAACTACTTGAGCCCTAACTAAATGGCTTAGCACAAAATTTTACAATAAGTTCAAGAAAACTGTGAAACGTATATTACAAAATTAGGGGAAAAATTGCAAAATATACAAGAGTCAACGGTTAAAGATTCGAATTCGCCTCCGTGATTTAGAGTAGCAGACCTCTTGAGTTAGAGAAATATATGCATTTAAAGAAATTAATCGTTCTATTCACGATCAGATTGTAAATAAAGAAAAAGGAGAGGATAAAAAATAAAATTAAAAGAAAAAAAAAAACTTCGACAGACCTCGAGATGGAGTTTTGCAGGTTGTGGTAGCAGCGTGCCGCCACGAGGGAGAAATAGAGAAAATTGAGTGCTAAGGCGTGCTGGCGACCGGTAATGGAGGCAGCGGAGAAGGAGAGGGTAAAGAGAAAACTGAAAGATGGTTGTGAGGTGGTGATAGTGTCCGGCGAGAGGCGGGTTTGGGTGCCGCGGTAGTGCCGGAGAAGAAAGAAAACGAATGAACTGTTATTTAACAAAGGGAAGTGATATGGAATAATTGTAGAGAGGGCGCTTTGTCCAAATAAATTCTTCTTTCTTTAATTTTTTTCGTTTTTTTGTTTTTTTTTTTTTTGGTTTTTGTTTTGTTGCGTCGTCATCTTTCTTCTTTCATTTTTATGTTTTTTTTTCTCGCTTCTCTAAATTTTTCTCCAATTGGTAGAAGCTCAAAAGAGATTCAAGATTCTGAAAAAGAAAAAAAAAATTAACGAATACGAAAAATAGGTACTTGAAACGAGAAAGAGAAACAAGTTATTCACGAACGAAAAATAGTAAGCATGAGAATTAGAAATGAGAAATAGGTATTTGGAACGAGAAAGAAGAATGAGAAGTTGTTCACGAGCGAGAAAAAACGTTGACAATGCTTTGATTCTATTTGAAGATCCAAAGAAAAATATGTTTATTCTATGGCAAATTCAATAGGAGAGTTTGAAGGAGTTGAAGTAAACGATTCAAGATAAATATGGTGGAGAGACGTTAAGAGTTAGAGTGAAAATCGTTGTCCAACTACCTTTGAAGCATGGAACAAACATTAAGTTGGAGCTATGGCTGAGGAGTAATGGATTCTAGTTTCTTATGAGAAACTCTCCAATTTCTCTTATACTTGCGGGTTGTTGGGGCATGTGATGCAAGATTGTGAAAAGGATGATAACCAAAGTGGGGGAGTGCAAAAGTTTGAGATTTGACTGCAAGAGTCTAAAAGTAGTACGGGGATTAATAGGGGAAAGAAGGATGACCCTAAAGATCAAAGCTCTAGAAGGAAAGGAAGAGGTATAAGTGGTGGTGGGCTGGAAGATCTCAAGTCCAAGTCGGGGATGGTTTATAAAGGAAAAAATGTCATTGAGTCGACCGTCTGAAACACCGAGGAGACCTTCTCTGGAAATCAAAAACTCAAGAACGATCACAGTCAGGAAGGGAGATGTGAGGGGAAGAGCCTGTGGTCACGAACGGATCCTAGTGCGAAGTTAATAAAAGGGAAAATCTATTTGTTTGTATTAGAATTATATGGAATTGGAACATTTTGTTAGTGGTGTGAAGTTAATATATACTTATATATGTTACTTGTTTCAATGAGATAATCTAATGCAATTAACTTAGTGAGTGTGGTTGAAATTTATATATATATATATATATATATTTCTCTTTTTAAATTAGTTTAGTTGATGGATAAAAAATGTCAAGAAAAATGTACAGTTGACGCTTAAAAACTTTAGTGAAAACATATGTTGACTAACATTAAAATAGTGTTCTTGACGTCCAAAAAGCGTCAATAGAAAAGATTTTCTTAACATTTTAAAAAAAATAATTGATGGTAAAGAAAACATGAATATTACTTTTCTTTGATGTTCAAAACGTAGTAAGAAAGATTTTTTCTTGATGGTTTTTTCCATATACTTGATGGACAAAAAACATCGAAATCCCTTTTCTTGACCGTCAAAAAGTCAAGAAAAAGATTTTTGGTGGCTTTTTTGGCCGTCAAGAAAACTACTTTCTTGATGTTTGCATGCTTGACGTTTTTTATGCCATTAAAGTAGACAATTTTTATGTGTTTGGCCAAATTTGTGATAGTAAATGTTAGTTTTTTTTTTTTCTTTTCATTTTGCTATATTTGTAATAAGTTTATTGTTTTGTTCCGGAAAAGAGTTCTGAACAAAAAATAATAATTATAATTTCAGTAATGGTATATATTTTTCATTTATTATTTTATTTTATTTTTTTTTATTAACGAATATGATATGTATCCCTCAAATTTAGGAGAATATTTGTATTATTTTATAATACATTCCACCTCATATCTGATTTTTTAATTAAAATATTTAAAAATTCAAACCTTATTTAGTAATTATATTCAATTAATGCAAGATTTGGAATAACACAATTTCCTTGATTTTAGGAGTTTTTGCTTTTGAAGAATATTTTTGACCGTTGGTTTTAATTTTTCACAAATTTTACTGATTACACGTTTTAGTTTTTACCTTGAAGCCAAATGCCAAATTTTGTGGGAAGAGCTTCGGATAGGAAAAATGAAGGGATCAAAGCTCTACGCAGCGGGAAATTTTACAAAGAACAAACTTAGTTTTAAATGAAAATTTGAAAATACCGATACGTTGACAAAAATAAATATAGAGAATAAAACTATCGTATAAAGTTTACTCTAAGCATGCATTTGAAAAATTAAATAGAAATACAGAGAAATCAGTAACCTTTGCTACTCTTTGATCAAGTGAGACTTAAGGTTTGTGGAAACCTTGTAGGATTTAGAAATCATTGAAAACTTGAGAGAGAAGAAATTGCAAAAACCTTTTTCTTTTTTTAATAGAATGCTTCAGTAAAAAACCTTAAACGTAACCATTTTCTCTATTCTGTTTTATAGGTTGCAATAAACATAGGAGATGAGTAGAGATCAGGAAACTGTGGAAAGCATCCCACGTTTTAAAAACTCTCACGTATGATAGTTACTTTTATTATTTAATAAAAATAATTAATAATTAGTTTAATAATTAATAATTAATTAGACTAGTAGTTAATTAAATCAATTTTAATTAATAATTTCATTTAAAGGCATTTCCCAAATAACCTATAGTTTTAATTCAACTAACTTAATTAATCAAATTGAATTAAATTAAATCCTAAACCCTAAATTAAATATTTTATATTTAATTTAATTCATATTTGAATTATATATATATATATATATATATATATATATTCGCTCATAACCTATAATTTTAATGTGTTTAACTTATAGTTTAATTCACATTAAATTAATATTTGAACTTATTCAAATATTTGAATCATCTCCAAAATTAAATTTATATAATAAAATTTAATTAAAATATAAACTTTATATTATAATGTATCATCATACATTATATTAATTCATAAGTAAATTTGAATATTTCAAATTACATTCAAGATATATTAACCTTATTATCCTTTACGAACTAAGAGTGAGACTTAATAGACCTACAAATCAGAAGCTATAACGATATGAAATTAATTGACTAAACTCATTAACCACATTAATCAATATTCGTTAATTGTGTGTACAGTCCATTAAATACTCGGAACTGAAATTTTTTTTATTGTAAATATATTTATGTGTTTGTGGATATAGATCAATAAAAGCAAGTTAGTCCTTCACAAATGTCCATAACACCAGCTTGGTCAAATTGTGGTTTTACCCCTGGGTTACTTCTTAGTTCTTAAATATCAGTGCTTCTCTAATTAACAACTTGTTTATGGTGTAACTAATAAACAAAAACACATCTCGTGTCATAGAGAGAGTGGAACCCTTTGTTTAAGTCTCACAGACAGCATTTAAGGGAACACTCATCTACTTAAATTTAGGAAAAAGTGAATTTCATCTTGTGTGATTATGTTTCCAACTTTCCACTTAATGCAACGTAAGAAATACAGAATCATTCTCAATTTTATTTTGGGAAAATAAAATATCATACATTGGGGAAAAAATACAGAAACTATTTACTGAAATAAATTGGCTAAGCATGCTTTTTAGATAAAATTACAGAGAAAAAAAAACTCACTTTTGGTGCCGTCTCAGAAATCTACAAAACTCCAAATTGTAGCCACCACCAATTGGAACCTCTCCTATCCTCTGAGTAATTAGGGTTTTGGCTTGTGGGAACCAATTTGGATTTTTCTGTGGGAATTTTTTTGGAGAATAGTAGAGAGATCCTTTTTTTTCTCTTCTGCAGACCCTCTGCAAAATGTAGGTTACACCTTATGCAGAACACTCTTTCCCTTCTTCAGGATGAAGAAGGGGAGGTCAGAGAAAAACTGGGAAAACGTTAAAACAAAGTTGCCTAAGAAATCCTATTGAAATAGAAACCTAACTAGTCAACGAAGTTACATCCTATGGTTACTATTTTGTGGTTCAGTCTTATGCAAACTCAATACCCCCACTCGCATATCACCTACAATAACGCGTTGGATCATTGCGTTTGTATCAAATACAATGTGGGTCATATCCATAATGTTACTAGGATAAAATATCCAACCTTATTCCTATACTATAAACCATTTAAATTGTACCTTGAACATTGATCCTTGAATGTCTCCACATACAGGTCAAAGACTTAGGATGGTAGTTTATTGGATTTAGGTTAATAAGACAAAACTAATAAAATAATCAATAACATTTATTGAAATTACGATAATAACATTTTATTAATAACGATCAATGGATTACATTTATTATCTGATATAAAACCCAACAAAAAAATGGTGTGGATGGAAATGAACATGAAGTGATGAAGAAGAAGAGAGAGAATTTTAACCCATTTTAACCCAATTTGTCCTTTTAAATTACTCAATTTTAACCTAAGGGTATTAATGTGAAAACTGTAGGATTTGAAAATTATGAACCCAATTGGCCAACCCCTAATAACAAATTTTAAACCTCCAAATCAATTTGACAAAAACTCAAAGATTAGATTTGAATTATCATTTGATCGAAAAGACCAAGAGATAAAGAGAACTAGTTTCTCACTCCAAGTTCGAACATTGCATAAGCAAGGTGATCAAATTTACCTAAATGTTCTTGGCTTGCAACTCTAAATCATCAATTGCAAAAGATGACAATGAAGCTCTGTCATCTACCAAAGAATTTTCATTCATAGAAAATCCTAAAACTTCAAATATAATAAGTGATTAAACAACCCAAAGGCTTAAATAGTCTTCCAATAAAATCATAATTAAATGATAATAAAAAGGACAAAATTGAAAAATATTAAAAATACATCACAATTATTAAACACCTTCAGATTGAACACCTTCCCACTATATCTAACTCAGCTAGTCCAGATTTGGCGTCCATCAATCCGTATCCATTGTAACGTCTATTCGTGGAGCTTTGCAATCTTACGCAGGACTTTAGATTCGTGGCTTTAATCTCAGATCTGGGCTTGTTGGCTTTTGATCCACAACGACATTTGTGGTTGACCTTAGATCTATCCGCTACGTTTGAAGGATCTTTGAGGGTCACTACCAGTCAAAGGTCAAGTGTTGTAGAGGTGGGTGAGGGAGAGAGAAAAGTAAATTTTAATTATTATTAAATTTTTAAAAAAAACTTTATGTTTTTAATGTTTAAATTATTTTTCGTAGGTAGTATTTCAATCATTAAAAAAAGAACCCCGTTAAAAGTGATGGAGAGATGCATATGACATTTAAACTTGATTTGTATGAAATACTCCCATTAAACTATTAATGAAAAGAAAGAATTGCATAAACCAACTCTGAACTTGGTTACAACCACACGTACCATTCAATTCGATCAATTAGATCATTTGTTAATGGTTGTAATTATACATCTTTTTAAAACTAACCTCGAATTATACAATTCAGGGTGGCAAATGTTATTGAACATGGCTTCCTCTACATTTCATGAATTCCATAAAACTACTGGCCAATGAGCAGACAAGAAATACTGTGCTTATACTCCAATATTTTGTGATACCTTCCATCCATATGCCATAACACATATATATCCAAAAGTTTTGACTTTAATGTTAGTATGTGTGTGTGTATTACGCAATTAATGTTGCACCATCTATCCTTTCCTCTCACATTCCTGCATCTCAAATGTTGATTGCATCCTTTTTCTAAGCTTTCAATCTTCAAGAACTCAATGAAACAATATCAACATATATGCCAAAAGCTGTCATCAATTTAAATTAGCCGAATTCAGTATTACTATAATGAAACATGATAATTATCCTAATATTATTTTTTATAAGCTCCTTTCAAATCAATTTAAGTAACAAAACTGAGAGGAACTAAACAGCAATTAAAGCTGGAAAGATTGACAAAACAAGTATGAAGACGTAGAAATTAGAAACAGAGCTTCTGAAACATCTTCCCCAAACTCAACATCTTTGAAACCACCTGCTCTCTTGGGGTCTGACGAAAAGCTCAAAAATTCTGCCAATAGAAACCATAGTTGATTAAGAAAATGAAGGATTGGAGATGATAGTAGAACGGGTTCATGAGTGTTTTCTATCAAACAGCACAATCTAGCTTATGTGCAAGAGCAACAAAATTAAAATGGCACTTACATATTTTGTTGAAGGCAACGATGTCACAGCTCTGAACATGCTCATTTATGGGTTCAACTGTCAGATGTTCCTCAATGAGATTGTCAACAGACACAAGGTCATCAACAATTGTGAGCATTATCTGCAATTTCTTAATACCATATCCAACAGGGACAAGTTTCGCTGCAAAACAATGACAAGGATGAGAACATATCCTCGTAAGGTAAAACAATCAATTACATAACACAATACTATAAACAGGATAAACAAGAGCCTGCTTATTTTGTACTCTATTTTCCTGTTGATAACTGGCATGCTGGAAAAATAAGCATATAAAATCATGAAAACTTGAATCAGTTAACCCATTAGGGCACTGAAGGAAAACAGAGATCTCATTCAATTATAGTGAGATCACAAGAACCAAAAAAGGAGTGCAGATTCCTCCCAACATTATGGAGCAACATCATGCCTATGAACTGATAGCACGGAGATATAAGAACATACATGCTCCCCAAAGCAAGCCTTCCATCTGAACACTCCTTACAGCCTCTTCAAGTTTCTTCATGTCAGTTTCATCATCCCAAGGTTTGATATCCATCAGAACTGATGATTTGCCACCTAAACAAACACCCAAAAGAGCAAGCACAAAACATCATTAAAATAACTGAAAATATAAAACAAGTCCAAGATCGATTGTAAATGAAACCCACTCTCTTTCTTCTTCGCAGAAGCCTTGATGGAAGCTGCGCGCTCCTCGGCAGCCTTCTTTTCCTCTTCGGTCTCTTCTCCAAATAGATCCATGTCGTCGTCGTCATCATCATCGGCAGCCTGATAAAATTCAGTGGACACCAACTATAATTTAGATGAAAAAATTAAAACAAATCTAACAATAGAATAATGCATGCACCAATAGACAACATCTCGTCTCATCACACATAACATATAGAAAGAAGGAGACATTAGGTAAGCTTTCACCTTTGCATCAGCAGCCGGTGGGGTTGCAACTGCATCCAACTTAACACCAGAACCCTCTCCAAAAACAGCGCTAAAAGCCATTATCAAACCCAGTGGTTTCAGAACAAATAGTGAACAAACCCATAGCATGAATTCATAATTAAGAATTCGATGAAACCAAGCCGAAAATTTAAGAATTTCAATGACTTACGAAACTCTCAAGAGTGCTTCGATGTGATTAGACCACCTAGACACGTTAACATATTCGCTGGATACGGGTTTGGAGAGCGCTTCGTAAAGAGTAACATCATCTTTTGAAGGCTGATACCTGAGGAAGATCATTTGTCAAACACACAAGAACCAGATTCACACAATAACATTCAAACCCAATACATGTTCCACTAACCCGGAAATGTAGCTACGACTAAGCAAGTATTCGTCGAGTTTTTTCAAACCGGATGCTGACTTGACATCTGGGAAAGCAACCGCCATTTCAAAGTGATGCGATTTCTCTCTGTTCCAAAATTCAAATGTCTAGTTATCAGTTCGTAATCTATTGAGAATAACTCGTTAGACAACTCAAGGGAATTAGATCGGAAACTTCTTGTTAATGGTTTATCTCAAAGATGTATACTTTTGAGATAAACGATGGATAGATTTCATATTTAAATGAATCCCCCAATCATTTTACAACAACCCGATAATCATGAATTCCAAAAAGAAACCCATCAATAATAGGCAGCTATTCGGAACAGAGAGTGGCATTGGAGCCCAAAATAAATGGGTTAGCACTAGATTTACAATAACTACAAGAAAATTGGGATAAATTTTGCTTTTCAAGCGAAATACAACGTTTGAAGATTCGAAATGGACCCTCTGATTCAGAGTAACAGACCACTCTAGTTAAGGAGTATACGCATTTAAAGAAAATAATCATGGGTCTAACCATCATCATATTGTAAATAAAGAAAAACAAGAAACAAAAAAGTGACAGACCTCGAGATGGAGATTTGAAGGTGCCGGAGTGTGCAGAAAGAGGGGAGGTTTGAGATTTGTGAGGGTTTAGGGTTCTGCTTTGATATTTAAAGAGGGAGAAGGGCGTGGTCCGGTGCGCCGCATGTATACTATTGTTACTGAGCTCCACACCTATTGATTTCAATATTAGGTTAATTAATCCAAATTAATTTTGTTTGTCTTTTTTTAAGAAAAATAGAGACAACAAAGAACCATCAAATAAATCCCTTCAAGAATGAGAGTTAGAACCATTGATTGGAAAATCATCTTTGGAGAATCAAGAAAATTTCGTATAAAAGATCAAAGATGCATGGTTATGGGTAACTTTGTTTTTATCTTTAAGACTTTATAAAAATAGAATATATTTATAGAAGCATAAGACTAAAAATTTCGCTTCCACGTAAGGATTATGATTGTGCCAATGTTTATTGATCTCGATTAGGCCAATCATCACCACTTTAGCTTCCAAAACGTCGACTCCTCAATTGTTTCTAACATGCTTGCAACCTAAACTCTAAACCCATTCTAAAATGATCTCTAAGAATCTAGCCCAAAATCCCTTTTGTGAGATTCACACCAAGTCGCAAACACATTGAACTAGTTTTGAGTGGTTGGAAAGCTCATGATTTTGTATTGAATTAGTGAGTACCTCTTTTTGTATAAATTTCATTTTGGTCCCTTAACTATCTAGTTTTTTTTTCTTTAAATTTAGTTCCCATTGTTTTTCTCCATTTTTGACTCTTTAACGTTGAGATTTGTTACATTTTTAGACCAGAACTTTTAACTTGTTTGTTTCAATTTAAATTATTACAATTACTCTTTAACTTCATCATTGGTTGACAAAAAATGCTCTTATACTATTAAAAATTGCAATATTACCCTACACTTTCATAAATATCGCAAAATAATTATTACAATAAAAATTCCTTTTAGAAAGATGTAATAAACTTTTTCAACAAACTAATGACAAAATTGTGAACGTGTACTATATTTGTATGAACATTGTTATTTTTAATTCAATGATTGATTTTTTAAGGTGAGAAATCACTACTGAACTTTAAACTTTCATCAACTAACAGTTTGACCCTAAACCTTTTAAAAACTTCTATCAAAGTAACCGTTTGGTCCTAAACCTTTTTAAAAGTGTAATGAGTATGTCCCTGTACTTTAGAAAGGTAATAATTCAATCTTCAATTAAAATTTTGTCTCCTTCCTAAATTTATGAACGGGTTTTGATTTCATGGATGTTATGAAAGGAAGGAAGAGGATGGTGTGCATGCACAAATTTGTTTGGGCTGTGAGTTTAACTTTTTCAACTGGACAGAAGGTACTGACTGCATTTGATGGTTCCTCTTTGGGGGAGAATGAACAGTTTTTGTGAAAACCTTGCAAACATAACAACTTAGAAGTATGAGATGTCCATGGGGCAGGCAGGGTGGGAATGCCAATCCCCGTCCCTGGTTGATTCCCCACGATAATTTTTTTTTTTTTTTTTTTTTTTTTATCTTAATCAAAATATGTTTTTTTAATGTAATTTTAATTGAAGCATCTCAATGCAGTGAATATATCAATAGAATATCAATTTTTCTTTTACTAAACAAATAATATATAGACAATTTGAAACGATGTAATTAAAATATCAAATTCTCATTATTTATATATATATTTGGGGCAGAGTGAGGATGCGGGGCGAGGAATATATTCCCCGTCCCCGACCCCAAATTGGAAATGGGAAAAAAAAATCCCCAAATTGGAAATGGAGAAAAAAATTATTCATTCCCTCCCCTATTCCCTGTTGACTCGACGAATCCCCTCCTCGTTTGGGACAGGTCCCTGGTCCCACAATTTTTTTGAACATCTCTACTTGGAAGTGGTGAGCTTTAGTGCAATTGATAATCTCCTCCTTGGCAAATGAAATTGGTTTTTATAGTACATATTTTGAAGTTGGCCCTTCCATCACTCGGGTATGGTCCCTTGCATTCTCCTAATCTGCTCGTGAAGTTGTTTCTATGTTAAACAAGTCAATCAATCTTACAAAGATTTTGAGCGTGATTGACAAAATCAAAAGGCTTGCTTGAGAATGGGAAACAATCTTGTTCACCTATTGTCCAAAGGTCGAGCAACCTTATTGCTCATCGTGTTGCTCGTGAAGTGTATTTTGGTGTTGTTTTCGTTGATAAGAATTACACTTCCTTTGAAGAACTTATTGTCTTTTGGGATTTTGCTTTTCCTTAGTGGTTGTTATTAACTATGACTTAGATGGTTGAATTTTGGTTAACTTTTCCGTCTGCTCTTATCATATATATTGAAAATTGGGGGTAGAGGAGTGTTTATAGCACCAAGGGTATTTGTGTAATTTATTGTACCCTAGTTTTATTTCTTTTCTTGTTAGAAGGTTATATATTCTTCCCTCTACTACTCTAGAAAATAATAAGAGTGACTTATATTATGGTTTTTTCTCCCTGTAGTAAGGTTTTCGACGAACATCCATCACGTTAAGAGGGCTTGAAAATTCTCTCAAGTTTTTTGGAGTGGAAATGTCAAAGAATTTTTTTTGGGTTGGACATTGTGCTCTTCTAGAAACAAAAATACCATTGCACCAAAACATGGGAGAAATCAAACCCACAATCGGAAATAATAGATTTTTTAACTAAATTATTACAATTTTTAATTGTGAAAGTTTATGAACCAATTCGTTATTAATTTTAATTTTAAAAGTTTAAAAAACTTAAACAGACTCCTAAAAAAGAAGCAAAAACAGATATTTTTGATAAAATAAAAAGTTGATGGATGAAACTAGAATTTAAACATTTTTATGGTTGAAATTGACTTTTCCCCGATTGCTATTAATCTTGAAAGTTTAGTATAATATTTTGACGACATCTCATCAGCCAAAATAACTCCAGAAAACAAACAAACAAACAAATATTCTTAACATTTACAAAATTCAAGATGAGATTAACCTAAACATAACTCTGATAAATTAGAATTTCATCCCTACTGAAATATTTATAATATGATATTTTGTTTATTTAGAAATAAGAAAAAGAAAATAAAATAAAATGTGACAATAAAGACACAGAATTATAACTTCTAACATATTTATGAATAAATCTTTCTATCAAACCAGATCCCATCGGAGCTTCGTTGTTGAATCTACAAAATTTTGATTCTCATTATGAACATCATCATCACCTGTGACCAATATGGGAGGGAAAAAATGTATTCTAAGTAATAAGTTATAACTAAGACAACAATTTACCATTATAAAAAAAAAATAATAAAAAGCAACAATTTACCAATTTAGAGAGAGAAAAAGAAATACATCCACAAAGCCAACGTATACGTATTCCAATGATAGAATATCAGAAACTAATGGAGCTTTGCTTGTCTGAAGGAGCAACCAAGTGCCAAAATGAACGGTATGTTGGAATGCTCGCTGCTTCAACCCCTAGGGATGAAAGGTTGCGACCATACTCCTACAGTGAACATCGATACACATAATTCGTATAGGTCCATGGATTTTAGGTGTCTTTTTCTTTGTGATTATATCGATTCAATTATAAAAGTTTGAAGACATAGAACATAAGGGAAAAAAGAATTTCATTTTGCTTGTTAAATCACCAATAATCCCATTCGTTACAATAAATTTAATATTTTATTAATACTTTCTAACATTCCAGTCAAACGAGTGAAAATCAATATTAATAAAAGAAAAAGTGACATTATAAGGACTGAAGCACATGACCTTCCTATGCAGATACTTTGTTAAAACGCTAATCAACCTATATTTATTAGATACTATAGCATCACTCTCCGGTGGACATTGAGTCAATTTGAAACTACTTTTTAAGGGGTCATTTGGCACACCAACTAGGGGTTGGTGGAGTGAGTTAATATAGTCAACTCAATGTTTGGAGTACCAACTATACTAGTAGTGTGTACAACTATTTATAACCAACAATTAAGTATAGTAAATACTATTTCAAAATTCTCTTTCCTACAATATTTACTATTTGCTAGAGCATTTACTATTTCACTCGTCCTCTCTTTTCTTCTTTGCCTATTTCCTATCCAAACAAAAACAGTTTACATTTCACAAACTATTATAACTTAGGGTAAAATAGCCTTCACCTCAATCTCCGATTATTATAACTCACTAACTATGATAACCAACTCGATGCCCCAAACGCCTCCTAAGTATGTTAAAATATGTATATTTATTTTTCACTTAAAATTACATTATTAAGCAGTTGGAAAATCATTTCAAATAGCCATTAATTACACACGAATAAGTAAAGCATACTTTAAATGGTTCCAATGTCTGCATTGTATTAATCATAGAAATAACAGCTTCTGCATATGTGATATGTCTAGAACCTACCGAAGCATCACCCTTTTAACCCAGCAAACAATTACAAACAAAATAGTGCTACCTTACCTGAATATCGAGAAAGAGTTGCATGCAAATCTTGTCGGTGTCGGAGATGTTATGGTCTGAAACATCTGAGCTTGCTCCCGCTCGTCTTTGTACTCCCTGCCGGATTTTCTGGAGTGACGAATCTGTTTTCCTAGCCTGAACATGGACATTAGTAAACAGAATAATCTTTTAAGATTAATAACCAAGTTCAAACTAAAGTTTGGCATATCCGAACTAACCAAGCTAACAAGATCAGCTGCTTGCTCATAATAACGAGAAGTAATCTCAGTCACAGCATCGGTCAACAGTGCAGTCCTTGTTTCCGTTGTCAAAAAAGTTGACGCCCTGTCTCCATCCAATATGGCCTGGTGGAGTTCACATTGTAGCATCAAGTTTACAAATAAACAACAATGCTGTTACTTCAGTTTCCTCATATATGAAGCTTAAAGCATTTGGAACTATAAACTTCTACCCTTGTTGAAAAGGTTTCACAACCCTCACGACTCAAGTCCAAGTTACACAAAAAGGTCAGTATATACATCTTAATATGAAGTATTATAATGACATACTTAAAAAAAATAACTCTTATTTTATTTTTTGTTTTGTTAAAAAAGCTCTTTTAAGACGTATGAATTATGTAAGGTCCTGTACGTAAAGTTATGAAAGAAAAGAAAAACGTAACAGTAAGCATTTGAAAAGCTTAAAAAAAATTGTGTAGGCCTCCCTTGCCAAATAGAGGCTGCCATACCCGGTGCCTGGTCAGCCGAGGCTTTGAAAGGGTGCCTAAGTGCACAGTGCCCTTGAAGGTGCATGCTTAGGTATTTGGGTGAACCTCCTAAAGTAATGTCCATAAAGAACAAGATTCATCTAAGATATGCCAAAGAATGCGGTAATAGTTTGTTGCATACCTTCAGAGGGCGTAGCAACCCTGATACATAGGGTGAATGCCTTACAGGTAGTGGTTTATTGGTCATCCTGTATGTTGCTGTTATACCCTTCAGCTGTCTCAAGTCCTACATTAATTTCAGAAAAGTAATGCAAGTCAGAAGTTCCAGAAGAAACTTTCGATCTCGTGCTCGTGGACACTTAGCATACATAAGAACCAAACATTTACCTCAACAGACTTCTCAACAAGTGAAGCAACTATGGCACCAATAACTTTGGGCATTAAATTATTCAATGACTTTCCACCGTGCAAAATGCTCTGCTTTACTGAATCAAGAACATCTACAGTGCATGCTGATAGGAGCTGAAGTACAGTTTCCAAGAAGTTACCAGTTACCACCGTGGATAGATGACCAAGGTCATGGATTATCTGCACATTCAACATTTTTTTACTATGGGGTGTGAGATTATTCCAAATCCTCAATCTTGTGACTATGCTTTACATCCCTTCTATTCTTTTACTAGAAAATAAATTTATTATCAAAACAATAATTTTAGAAAACAAAATATTTTCTTAAATACATTGAAACTTCATCTTAATACTCAATTTCTGAGAATCTCTACTCAAACAGCATTTCAAAACTGCACTCCATCTGTTACACAGAATGACCAAGATTTCAATAGAAAACAATACACAAAATTTACGAAAATAAAAGAAATTTTTTGATACGGGGATTAATGGATTATTTAAGAAATAACCAAATGAATTATTACTCAAGCATGTTTGATCGCAACATAAACTCATGTTTGGCACTTAGATATTTCAAATTCACTGATCCATTAATCTCATGCCAAATACTAGTGTCTCATCATGGTGCCATTGCAAACAAACACAGAAAACAAAATAGATAACCGGAAGCAAAATGAAAAATCTGAAAGCTGAAAGGAGTACACATTTGAAGGCACGGTTTAAAAAAAGAAAAAGAAGCAAGCATTCAGTCATTTCATTCCTTCTACAAACACTAATATTATCTTTAAATTTTCTTTCTTTCCTTTTTTTTTGTTGGGGGGGTGGGGGGGGTGGGGGCGGTGATGCTCACATATATTAAATCGTCAGGGGTAGCTGCTATAGCCCATTCAGAACCTGGATGGGAGCCTGTACCCGTCTTACGGGCAGCTAGACCAGATGACAACCAGTTAGAGTATCTGTTCACATTAAACAAGTGTGTGAGCTAGTCAGGCATTAACCAGTATAATGCGTATGTACATGTCCAAACTATTGAAATTAGTATACACACTTGCCTTGAAAGGAGCTGCAAAGATAGACGAAGAAACTTGTCAGAACAAGAAAGGACGAGAACATCATCTCTCCAGCATGCTGTCAGGCAGTCTAAAAGCATTACACTCTGCTTTAATGTTAGATCCTGATTATTTCCCCGGCCAGAAGATGAAGTTTGTATGGGGGTTAGAATAGGTGCTGACAGGGCCGAATCCAAAGCTCCAGCTATTTCCTGAAGCCTGATGTGAAAATAAGTTATTAGAAACTTGAACCCATTGAATAAGATGTTTCTTCTACAGTATAATCACAAAAAATTGAATTGATTACCTCAGAGAAAAATAAACCCCGATATTCCATTGCTTCATGAACTCGTTATACACAGATGCTGCTCGAAATTTAGCAACAGCAGATCTGGATGGACAATAGCCTTCAATGCCAATTGGACAATGTTAATGCAATGCAGAAGTCTTCATGAAAGATGTAGTAATATGATTTCTAGATTTCTAGATTATTTAAATCCACAAAAACACCACAGAAAAAGACTTAGTTATCTACCTTCCAAGTATGCCAAGAAATCAAGGCTCGACTTGTAGTTCTTCAAGAATTCAGTAGGTCTCCCTGGGGAAAATGCACCTGGTTTTGCCTTTTGGATAGCAGAGAGAACCTCTTTCAGGATTGAATTAGCCAAGAAATCAAATACATGTAGTCCTGAGTTTTCTGAAGGAATAGAAATTAATAGCTTAATCACATCATCCCAATAATAAAATATTAGTTCATTCAAAGATTGCTATAGCAACCTAAGGAGTTATTGAAGTGAACGTAAAAAGTTTAAGAGCTTGAAACAGTTCCCAGCTATTTCTTTGACATCAATAGTCAACAAACGCCAAAATGATGATCTTGGAAAGAGCTAATTTTCAAAAGAACAAAGCAAATAAGCATGGTTTATTGACGAATGATATACTGAAATTACATGCATACCAAAACAAGAATCGAACCAACCCCAAAGTGATAACTGAAATATTTTCAAGCAAAATTAAATAACTAGAAGATTACTGTACATTGATGGGAATAGAGCAACAAGAAAAGGAAAATACCTGTAGCAGATATTTCTAACAAAAATTTGCAGTCTTTATCAATATATTGCTTCATTTGCTTGTAATCATTCTCCAAATCATCGTCGGATGATCCAGCATCAATGCCAGAAACTTTATGAGGAATAACTTTATGAATTGCTGGTGATACAACAGTACTGCGAAAAATTTCTTCTGCACTTGTGGTGTTATCTATGGCAGCATAGGCACGTAGGCAGTTGTAAATAGCATTTTCATCGTGATGTGCCAGTCCATCAACAAAACAATGTCCCAAACTCGTGTCCAACAAAAGGCTGGCACTCTGAATCCTCTTGTCCATATTTTGAATGAAGGGAAGATTCTGTACTGGCATAACACAGAGAAACAATAGGTATGGATACAGAAGCATCTTCAAGTGAATCGAAGAGTGCTAACAAGGTATTAGAGTTTACTCTCTCCTACTATCATTCTCATTGTTCAGTAAATTAGTAATTGGACCAGGACCTACAGCAAAATGGCCTAAACTAAATGTTAGGGTAAAGAAAGTAAATGGCAAGACAGATGCAAGGTTATAAATATCCCCAGTAGTTGAAATCGAGATGAGTGGACCATCAACATGGGCTAATGTGTAATTGTGCTACAGCCATTGAGATACTTGAGAAAATTTTGATCTCTTGGCAGTTCCTAAATTTAGCATTTGTTTGGAATGCAGTAATGGAAAAGCACAATCGACTCATTAGTTTGGTCTGGACAGGATGCATAAGCTACTTGTTGGGCATCGTCTACTGATGTTGGGGGGATTTAACAAACGTGGTGAAATATAAGCGTCTCCCAACCCCTTGACATTTGATTTGATGGGAGCTTACCAACTCAGTTCTCTTATTTTTACTTTTACATGTAATGGTAGAGGATTCTTACTTTCCTAAATCTTGCCCTAAATTGTCATGATAACTAAATATGTCCACTTGTTGTTTTAAAAAAATATAAGATAAAGAAAGCAAAACAGAGTGAGAAAAAACATTTCATCAGTTTGAGGGAATGAAACTAGAAACAAAACAAACTATAGCATCATTCACATATTCCAAGGGAAATTATTTGCCAAACAATGTTGTGGAAGACAAAACTGAAAGTTCCATAACCTCATCTTTTAACACATGAGAAAATCATCTTTGTTCTGTAAATTTCAGTTGTGGAAGAATGTAAATGTAATTGGTTCAGTTGGTGCAAGAACACTCAATCCCTAAATGCTTAATGTAAATTCAAGAGAATTTATCACTAAATTTTTCCAAGAATATACACTTTGGTGGCATGAGAGTTTTATGAAGAGTGTAGGACAAGACCTGTGCATGAGCGATGTAAAATTTTAGCCGGTTCATTTCACTGGAAATTCTTTCCAAGAGCATGCTTTGTGTTTCCCTAAGATTTGTTCCGTTCTCCATGTGTGGTAAAGAAGCACCGTTACTTAATCCACTTTTATCTGTTAAATTCGCAGTTCCATTTGAGCCATCAGCAGGTGCACTTGGAAGCTCCTTGATTAGTTTTTCAACCTGCATCCATTAAGATCCAACTGAGTTAACCTAGAAAATAAGTATGAAGCTACTTGCACAAAGATCTAGGAAAACAAGATCGACTAATATTAATCAAAAGGCACAAACCAATAACCTTGATTCTTAACAATGGTAAAGATGAGTACAACCGTAAATTAAATTTTACGGCACAATCTTCCTACCTAACTTGAATGTATTATATAAGAATATCAATCAGAAAGATAGAGAGGCCTGATAAACTTCCTGTGAAATTTGACTTTCCTTATGCAATCTTTACTCTAGGGTGAAGTTCTCTTTCAACAATGGAACAAGACAATTTTAAAATGTTAAACATTTCTCTTCTCATTCTATTCTCCAGAAGGTGCCAATTCTAGAAGGTCTGGAATTTAAATACCACATTCAATGATGGCATCAAAATGCACAAAAAAAAGTTCATGAAAAGCTTTGATACATTCCAATTCCAGAAAAATATGAAACTTATATTTTAGACACCTATGTGAGATCAAAACGTACCAATTCTGGCACACTTTACCTTCTGCAAAACTCATACACGACCTATTTGTGTATACACGAGTCACAAATTAATACTGCTAGTTTAAACAAACTTGTTTCCGACATTCGTGAGAACTAGGAAGTGAATTGGTAGTGGACACTCTACATTCCAGTCCATGAAACTCTCTGAAAACTTATTAATATTTTGGAATTCAAAATATCAACTAAAATGCACTCAACCCTAGTCATGAATGCCACATTTCATCAAAATGAAATTTGAAACATACTACCTTCGACACGACGTGAAATGTATCAAGCAACAATTCCAAGACCTCTCTGGCTGATGCTGCCTCTGATCTCTGCCGCAATCCATTCTGCAAAGCTGAGAGAGAGAACTCCACGGAACCCCTGAATTGCTCAATTTTCTCCCTGAGTTCAACCAAAGGAGCTCGCATTCGCACGACTGCCGCTTCCACATCGACAAGCTTTGTGCTCAGGTTGACAAAATCGGTATAGTCACGATTGATCAAATCAATGAGCTCACGGTTCAGAGCGGAAAGATGAGAATGGAGCTGAGATCGGAGGGTGTCAAACGGGACAAATGTTCGAAGCTCAGAAATGTAGGACTCGGAATCAAAATTGGGGGAGAGGAATAGGTCGGGCTTGAACCAGAGAGGATGAGAATCAAGTGGATCGGAAAAGAGGTCGTTGGCCGATCTGTGTTGTGGTGGAATCAGATCCGCCATGGTATTTGGTTTTCCTAGTAGTTCTCTGGTCGCTTCAAATAGTGGCAAACCTTTGGAACAATCTCCAGAGAACTCTGAACAATGAAAATGGAGATGTCAGATTGAGATCACAAATCAATATACCAAAATTTGAAGAAGATAGAAGATTTGTTCATGCAGGAGACTGGAATTTAAACCGTCAACTACCGTCACTACAGCTACAGAATCATCCCTTTTCTTAGGAGGATAGAAAAATGACTTCGCTCTTGCCAGAATATGGCTCAATCGAACCGGTTCGAACCAAATGAGCTCGGTTTTGGTTCAATCCGGTTTGTTTTTTTTCTGAACATTATCCGAGGCCGATGGCAAAAGTTGAAAAGAGAGAGAGAAGTTGGCGGCAACTCACCGGCTGCGCGTGGATGGGTGCCGATCGAAGACAGCAGCGCGGAAGGAAGTGTTTTTCGACCGGCGGCGGTGCCGCACGCCTGCTATGGAAAACTGAAGGTTTTAATTATTATTATTAATTTTTGTGTTCTTTTGATTTAACACACAGACATATAGGCAGGCAGTTGGGTCCAATTTGAAGTGAGTAGCTAACCCATTTCAAACAATTTGGAGTACCAATTATAACACATCTCAATTAGATAATAAGGGCATGTTTGGGGCATGGAGTGGAGTGGAGTGGGCTATAATAGTGCACTGAGTTTGTGGCAAGGATTATTTTAGTTGAGGATTAGGATTAAAATAATTCGCATACTTTTACTATTCTTCAACCCTAGGGGTATTTGTTTCGAGGATTGGAAAGTTTGTCGACCAACATTCCGACACCGCCTCCAGTGATCGTCGTCGGCCAATCTCCGACCACCACCTCCGGTGATCGTCGTCGGCCAATCTCCGACCACCACCTCCGGTGATCGTTGTCGGCCAATCACCACCACCACCTCTAGTGACTCCACCGGCTAACTTTTAACAACCAACTTCGGCGACCACCGCCAACCAACCTTTGGTACCACCGATCAGCCTTGAAAAATTTTAATAAAAATATTTTAAAGATATAACAAATTAAATAAACTTATATGTATAAA
>JBBPDJ010000023.1:12329631-12341460 GCA_037974625.1 Cucumis cinereus
TACTTGACAGTGAAAAACTGTCAAGTAAAGCTTTATTCTTGACAGTGTTTCACTGTCAAGTAAACTCTTATTCTTGAAAGTTTTGCACTGCCAAGAAATGAAAGCTTATTCGTGACACTGGTTTACTTGACGGATTGAAAACCGTCAAGTAAACGCTTACTTGACAGTTTTTCACTGTCAAGTAAACCTGTTTTTGTAGTAGTGTAACTCTATCTTGTATTCTATTTTTGTCTTTAAGTTTTACTTATTATTGTTCTTTGCATTGTTTTTAAAGTTTTGATTTTAATGAAAAGATGAGAGATTAAAAGTATAAATCTTGAGACCTAAAGACCATGTTGAATCAAACTTAAATCTCATCAGTAAAATTGTAATATTAAGAAATCTATGGACTACATTGAAATCAAACTCAAAACAAAAGGATTAAAAATTAACATTTTGAAATCTATGGACCAAATAGAGACTAGTACCAAAACTTACAGCCCATTTGATAATACTCTCGTTTTCTGTTTCTTGTTTCTTGTTCTCTGCTTCTCGTTTCTTGTTTTTTCTTTTTTGAAAAAAAGGAACGAGTCTATGTTTGATAACTATTCTCATTTCTTGATTCTTGAAAAGAAAAAAGGAAACAGAAACAGAAAATTGTGGGATAATCATTTCTTGTTTCTCGTATCTTGTATTATTTTTCCTAACATTTGTGCTTATCTTTTTAGTTTAAATATAATTAATTATGTAAAAAAAAAAGAATTCATTAAAATATAAAAAAAATAATTATAAACGTTAACATTTTAAAATACACATAAGCCCTTTTGCAAAATTAATTACTATAATATAATAGTTTTTGTTAATCATATACGGTTAATATTTGATTTGAAATATTATTTCTCATAATATTCATTTGTCTTAAATGATATTGATTCAAATTCAACTCAATTATATTATTATGTAAATGTGGTGGTCGTAAAATATTAAAGATAACTTAAATGAATATCTTAGTAAAAGAATTTATATAATCTAAAATTCTAACTAATTTCAAAGGAACTAAAAATAATAATTTTAAATTTAAAATAATATATAGAAATGCATATTGAAAAATTTAAAATCTAAAATTCAAAAAATATTCAAATAAGCATATTAAATATTTAAATTTTGAAGATCAAAATAATATATAAATTTAAATATTGAATAGTTTAAAATTCAAAATTAAATTCATGTATATACGAGAAAACAAAAAATAAATATAGCTAAATAGAAAAGAAAATTGAAAATTAAATATGAAATTTGAAAATCAAATAATACATAAATCTAAAAAATAAAAATATTAAACAAAAATTAATAATGGAACGAAAAAATAAAATAAAATAAAAAATATTAAACATATAAATATGAAAAATTAATAAAAGAAGGAAAAAAAATAATAAAATAGCATAAATGTTGAAATTTAAACTCAAGACTTAGACAAAAGTGATTTGAAGCATGTCTCCTCACCAATGAGCCAACTAGAGAGTTTAGTAACACAATAGAAAATGGAATCAAATAAAAATCAGAACAAAATTGAGAGATACTACTTCCCATAGTTTCTCAATTTTTGTCCAATTTTGAGAAACGTTCCTTAAAATTTGGGACAAGAAACGAGAACAGTTATCAAACACGTCTGTTTCTTAAAAAATGAGAAACAAAAACAGGAAACAAGAGACAAAAACGTTATCAAACGAGTCCTTAGAGACAAAAAAATATTTTTTACCTATTTATTATTTTATTTTGGCTAAGTTGTTAGATACAGTTCTCTCATCTTTGTTATGTCTATAAAAGATATCTATATTCACTTTAAAGTTACAATATTATCATTGATTTTTTATAAACGTTTTCAGAACTAATATTTAAGTAGAATGGTTAGTTTGGAATGACTTGAGAAAACTGTTTTTCAAAAATGCATTTTCATTTAAACATTTTTTCTAAAAAAATCCTTAAAATAAAAAAATACATTTGTGTTTGTCAATTTTTATTAAAAAAAGTGTTTGTAGGTAAAATTTGTTTGAATTATTATATACTAAAGTGTTTTTTATGATTACAAATAATAAAACAATTTGTCCAGATAAGAGTTGGCTAATGATCATCGAGGATGTGGTCGGAGGTGGTCGACAATGATCAGTGTAAAACGACAACTAGAGATTGGAGACAATGGTCGTTGGAAGTTTGTTGATGATAGTTTTCAAACAATGGTTGTTGGCAGTTCGATAGTAACAGTATCGAACTTGGTCGACGAAAGTAAGCGGACAACAATTACTAAAAAATGGTTGACGATCGTCGACAGGCAACGATCGACGAAAGTTGCCCGACAATAGTCATTGAACAATAGTCGAAAAAAGTTGGTCGACAATGATCATAAAAAACAGTTGACAAAAATTGACCAACAATTGTCACTGAAAAACGGTTGACGAAGGTTGGCTGACATCGTTCACCAAACAATGATCAATCAAAGTTGACTGAAAATAGTCACTAAAAAATGGTTGTTGATAGTTGGTCAATAATTGTTAGCGAAAAATAGTCGATGAAGTTTTGTCAACAACAATCACTGAAAATGGTTGACTTAAGTTGACTGACAACTGTCACCGAAAAGCGATCGACCAAAGTTGGCCAATAACGATTAGCAAACAACAATCAACATAAGTTGGCTGACAATGGTCACTAGTAGACAGTCGATGAAAGTTCACCTACAATAGTTAATGAACAACGGTCGACAAAGGTTGGTCGACAACGATCATTGAAAAACGATCAACGAAAGTTGACAAGCAAAAACTGTCGAAAAATGTTCGATAGAAGTTAGCTGGCAACACTCATTAAAACGGTTGTTGAAAATTGATCGACAATGGTCACTGAAAAACATTTGATGAAGGTTAGGTGGCAACGATCACCAAAAAATGATCAATGAAAGTTGGACAGTAACATTCACCAAAACACGGTCAACGAAATTTGGTCAACAATAGTCCATGAAAAACGATCGATGGAGGTTGGCTAGTGGCAATGCTAGAAAACACTGTCTTGAGTTTGACAACAGTAGTTGTTAGAGGTTGATCGATAGCAGTCACCAAAAAATGGTTGTCAAAAGTTGGCCAACGAGGATCATCTAAAAATGCTAGTCAAAAGTTCAACGACGGAGGTACCAACAAGTAGTTGTCGGAGGTTGGTTGTTAGCAGTTGCGATAAAAACGGGACACGAAAGTTAATCGTCAAAGGTTAGAAAAAAGCAGGGGCCAGAAAAACAATGACCAAAGGTTCGTTAGCTACGGTTGACGATGGCCGAAGTATGTCATACAAATTAGGGATTAACCATTAAACACTCAAAATTCATTTTTCTAAAAGTTGGTTTCAAGTGTTTATACCACATTATCAACTCATTTTTTTCAAAAACTATTTTAGGTGGTTGTCAAACACATGATTCTTTTTTTCAAAATAACTTATTTTTAATTTAATCACTTGGAAATGTAATCAAACAAGACCCGAAATTAATTAAAATGTTGAAATTAAATTTAGAAATTCTAATAATTGAGTAGAGTGTTCGTGTCTCAATTTTTGTTCCTTGTCACCATCACAAAGTTTCAAATTTAAATTTTCATCGGGAATCAAAACTTTTTCCAATCTAAATAGTTTTGAATCAATTTTAAATTATTATTAAGCAATACTGCACCTAATCCAAAAAATTAGGAGTGTTCTTTTTTAAAAAGAAAAATAAAGTTCAATGGTACTTTATTTTTCCTTAAACTAGTAACATGATCAACCATTCCTAAAAATGCAAATCAAGGACGAGAGTCTAATAGAAAACATTTTTCCAAACCAAAAAACAACCTATAAAAGTTGCCAAACTTGCGATAGATGAGTAGATTTATTCTCTCTTGAGGAATATGACGAAAATGAGCAATGTTATGGAATATTTTGGACTGAAGGTTAAATGAAAACTTCTAGACAAATTAATGGAGAGCAGGAATGGGCTCAACCCTCTTCTTCCTGCTCGAGCTTAGCCTAGCTGAGGCATATCCCAAAGTAACAGTTATACTCTAGCTCGTCTCAACTCTAGCCAAGCACGAGCCTAGAAAAGTAGGTTCAACCGCTCGATCCAACCCGAGCTGAGCACATACCCTTAAAAATAGGTTCGCTCTAGTCGAGGCTAAGTTCAAAGGAACAGTTGTAGTCTGGATTGGTCCGACCTGAGCTGAGCATGAATGTAACGCCCTGGAATTTCAACCTTAACTCGAGGTCGTTACTTAAATAAGAACTCATAATCGTAACAAAAATATAGGGAAAGTGTTTGTCAATAATAACAACATCAACATAGCGGAAGAATTTGCCAATATAGTCCCCAAACACATGGTCATTGGTCCTTCCTGCCCGTCGCCAGTTTCTCATACTTACTTCAAAAATAAACAAGAAAATGGTGAGTATAAAAATACCCAGTAAGGAACTCACTACTGGGCCCACTAGGTTAACTATTAACTTCCTATTAAACTATATGCTACGACACACAGTCTAATGGTTTAGTAGGAACGCCCATACAGCCCATTGCCAGGGTCGTCCTAGCAAACCTGTGGGACCACATGCAAAAACAGCTATCGTCCCACATACCGAGTAACACATGGCTAATAGATAAAGTTAACAGTTACCATAGTCCCAAAACATGCATTCTTAGTCCAAAACATTCATAAGCACACATATGAATAATTTCAAAATGAGAACCACAAACACCTCACACCTTTATCCTGCTTTATGGTTTTTCCATAGCAAACCATAAAGACATAACACCAAACAACCTCATTGGTTTTTCCGTAACAATCCGTCCTAACAGATCATCACATCGCCATTCAGTTCATCTCAACATAGATAACCCATCACCAACAGCTAACTCGGGAGTTAGTCCATTCGGTTAACTCACCTATAACCATCACCAGTAGGTAACTAAACCGTTTAGTTAACTCACCACATATC
Organism: Cucumis cinereus; assembly: GCA_037974625.1. Classification (NCBI taxonomy): domain Eukaryota; kingdom Viridiplantae; phylum Streptophyta; class Magnoliopsida; order Cucurbitales; family Cucurbitaceae; genus Cucumis; species Cucumis cinereus. The sequence goes on from JBBPDJ010000023.1 coordinate 12,334,606, forward strand.
ACTACTAATAGTTAACTAATCCATTCAGTTAACTACTCACATAACCATCACTAACAGACAGTTCAACATAAGCATATCATCGAGTCCACTAGATGACCATTAACTCTCTCTATTAACATTTACTGTACGAAACACAGTCAAATGGTTTGGTAGGAACATCCATACAGTCCAATGTCGGGGTTTGGAACCACATGCAAGAGCAGTCATGTCGGACAATACGCCACAGAGACTTATTAACCCGACCATGTCAGAACAATACGCCACACAGACTTGTTAACCGACCTTGTCGAAACAATACATCACACAAGCTTACGGACCCTCGTGACATACACCACATAGACTTGTCAATCCGTCCCATCACAATGTACACAAAGTTAATAGATAGAGTTAACAGACACCATAATCCAACAGAAACCACAATAAAAAAAAAAGTAAAGCAATCACAAACATAACTTCATTCCACATGGTACAACTATCATATTTTACAGATTTCACATAATATGAAAGGGCGTGCATAAACACCACACAGTTAATTATACAAAGCCCAATCATCATACCATAATATAACCAAAGAATCCAGCCGTCACATAATCAACATCCCAACCATGACATAAAGTATTATATATAAGGTGTTCCATAACATTTTTAAAACACAACCACAATAAACAGAACAATGACAGTAGACATTGCATAAGGCATACATGCGATCCAATCCATCTTCCACAACTTATACACCTAAGACATGGATTTGGTAGAGTATCCCTTACTCATCCAATTTTAATTAATAATTTCCCATAAAAATTATTAATTAAAATAACTTAAACTTGTTACCTGATCAGTCAATACATTCATCACATAATCAAGCAACCTAGATGTCGCATAAATAATCTTACTGTCACATAAATATCATTGTCGAGGAACCAGTAGTAAGTCCCTTACCTCAAGTGTTTTTAATACTTTTGCTTGAGTTTCTCCCTCAAATTGATCCTATTCATAAAACATATTTTTATTCTTACCAATTGGTCGTCGAAAACTCCAATTCAATTCGTAGGAAAACATTCTACGAATTAATTTCCCAATGAAGCTCTAGTCAAATTTATACATAACAATTTAATTAACAATTTTTCCATAAAAATTATTAATCAAATTTATCCTTAAACTCTTCAAAATAGTTCTTTAATCTTATCAATTCGTTGTTGACACTCCAATTAATTCGTAGGTGAAACTCTACGAATTAATTCTAACAATAGCTCCAAAATAACCTTCAATTAACCAAGAATAATCCCAAATTAATTCTCAATTTAACCTTATTGGGTATCGAAAAATTCTTAAATAAAACCAATAAAGTTTACCCACAAACAAACGGCTACCATGAGCGACAACTCAAATTCGGGAGATTAAACGGCATCAGCGAACGGAGAAGCGTAACGGTTGAGCAAAGCACATGCCGAAAATCGACGAAAAGAAACATAGAGGAATGCAGCAACGACTTCTCACGTAGGAAAAAGAAGAAAAGAAAAATTTTATAACTTTCATACATTCCAATGCAACCCTAAATTTATAAATGATAATATTAATTTATAAATAATAATAATAATAATAATAATAATATTATTATTATTATTATTATCTTTTTCAAATTCTCACCAAATCAATTTTTTTTTTTCCAAATCAAATTAGATCTTCTCTTTCTTTTCATCAATTATCTTTTGACCAAAATAATTAAATATATATACCCATATATGTGTGTGTGTATATATATATATATAACATAAAATAAAGAAGGACACAACGCAAAATTATCATGGACTTGAACCAGAGACCTCGCCCGTGAAGTAAATCATCACACCTACAGTCCAACTATCAAGCCATGAAAAAGATTCAACAAAAGACAGAAACAAATCCACTATCTGTTCTGAATGCCGACTACGTCATCAACGGTACTGTAACTAGAATTGTAACTATCACTATGGCTAGTAATGTCCAGAGGAAAAGAAAGTAATATATATATATATATATATATAATTTCTTAATTAAAATATTAACATCCCAAAACAAATTAGATCTCAAAATAAATCCAACTTATTATTTTAAGATAATTAAACTAAAATTATCTCAAATTTTTGGAATGTTACAATGAACCCATAAGAATGCGAGAAAAACTGGCATTTTTCTATCTATTTTAAAATTGAGGTCGAGAAGGAAATAGTGTGAGATCCTAAGTCAAGGAGGGATAAGAGATTTCTATTCCAATGGGATTAGGAGTAGAAAACCCCTATAAAATTAGCATTCCGAGCATAGGGGAAGATAACTTAGAAGTTCTTAATTTTTTTTTCTACATCTTAATTCTAATACTGACTTAAGCATTATACCATTTGTTTCCCTTTGTTTTGCAAGTTCCCTCTTCCTAAAAATACAAATTTACAGTTGTTGTTAGGTGGAAGGTCAAGTACGTTCTTTTTTACCAAAATTTGACATCAACAAGCAACATTAACAATGGTTCCAACAAAAACAATATTTTCAATAACGAGGATTCCAAATCTCCACAAGTGAAAATGACTCCCTATTCAAAAGGTTTAATAATTTACAAATGCATCATATTCCACTTCAAGAGAAGGATTATTTGTAGACCAAAGCCAAGTCCAGACTGAGCTTTCATTTGATGACCACTTGGAAGGAGGAGGAATGAAAGAGGAGAGCTCCATAAGAACCAACTTGATTATTCCTTTTGGTTGTAGTAATTTAGAGTGATTTTCCCCTACTAGAGTTAACATTTTTCATATCATTTTGACTTTTTAATGAGTTTTCAACTCCGTACGCCGTACACAGATTAAAAATTAAATACATTATATATTTCTAAAAAAACAAATACACCTTCCCAAAAAAATGGTATAAATTATTATAAATATTATTAAATAGTTGTCTATTATGCTTAGTGTTTATTGTCTTGTGTCACTCCCTCCACATTGCAACTAAATTGACATGTGCCTTGAAGATACCATCTCTTAGTGGCCATGTAATCTACCTCGTGTTTATCAAATTGTCTATAACTAGATGTCCATTATGCTTAGTGTTTATTGTCTTGTGTCACTCTCTCCACATTTCAACTAAATTGACATGTGTCTTGAACCATCTTTTAGTGGTTATATACTCTAGCTCATACTTATCAAATTGCCTATAAATAGATGTTCATTATGCTTAGTGTTTATTGTCTTTAGATGAAATTTCCAATGCATCTAGGAGAAAGTGGAATATATTGAAGAGTTTCCTAATTCATAAATTTTTCAATTTCAGTTTCTTTATTTTCCTATTTTCTTAATTATTTTTATTTATTTATTTATCTTATATTTATTTTAATATTATATTTTCTCGATTTTAGTGTTTCTGTCGTGCCTCATTTTCAACACATTATCATCACAAGCTCTTATCATTTTCACCACTAAAGATAGGTCCTAAAGATATGTCGTTTTTTTTCCTACCCGTTATAATTAATAATTATTATTTTGCATGTTTGATACATATTAATTTCTAATATAATTACAATATTTTGTAATAATATTTTACAATTTCTAGTATTTTATACTAATAGTAATAATTATTTATCATGAATACTTAATGTCGAAATACACCAAGATATCATTAAAAATATGATCATCAAAAAGAAATTATTCTTCCTAATGCTCGTTATAAATGGATGCACTTGAGACTCTAAAATTTTAAATCAATATGTTATAGAAAAAAATTTCTACGTTTCGGATATGCTCATGCAGTAGCAATATCAAGAGAAATATTTTAAAAAATACTATGCACTTATTTAATGTCTTCTCGTGGATGAATGAAATAACAAGTATCGATTGAAAAATCATGAATATTAGTCTACTAAAAATCCAACTTTTACTGAAGTGAATGTTGTAAATTTTAATAATGGTGGATGAAAAATTATGAATCTTGACCAACTGAAAACAATCACATTTTCGGAAGTAAATGTTGTGAATTTTACAATTATAATCGAGGTTATAACAACAGTAAAGGAAGAAAAATTATTTTTTTGATTGGTCGTTATAATCATCCAAATTTCAAAAGAACCATATGAAATGATGATCATAAAAGAAAAGCTCCATGACAAAAGAGAAAAATGTGGAATCATATTTTGCATATTAGATTAATAATATATTTGGCTTATCGAGTATGACAAGTTTGGATGTGATAGATTTTTTAATCTCCTAAATAGAAATTGGCATATTTGATGAAATAGCAAGTGTTTTTTTTTAATTATATAATAATTAATATTTTTATTTCTCATTTTGTTTTTATATTACAAGTTTTGTTTCTCTCATTGTAATTATTTTGTTTAATGAAGAAGAATGAATAGTTTTCTTATGCTAAATAACTAAAAACGAGCAATAAAGATATATGTCTGAAAGACAATGCAATTACGCACACAACACTGACAAGTAAAAAATATTTTTCCAAATTGACAATGTTAGAAAGCAAAAGTCAATACAATATTAGGTTATGCAAACCTAATTGAAGGATTTGAAAGGCATATATTATTTTGCCTAGAGGAACAAAATTCACAATTGGTAACACATTGTTCTTTAGTCAATAAAAGAGAATTCTACTGAGTTTTAAAGATTTATGTTGCAATCAGTATCATATTGAGACTAATAGAAAGAATGAGATAGAATATCTTTATATTATATCTACTGTCTCAAATGAAAAACTTATATTAGAAAAGTTGCCTGCTTTATCTTCTAGATTATATTAAACTCATATACAAGTAATTGAAACATATGCAACAATGAACCTGAAGTTCATGAATCCACACATATTTACAATTTGGCATAATCAATTGGATCATCGAGGGTCTATAATGATGAGAAGAATTATTGAAAATTCACATGAACATCCATTGAAGAGCCAGAAGATTCTTCAATCTAATGAATTATCATGTGATGTTTGCTCTCAAGACAAATTCATAATTAAACCATCACCAGCTAAAGTGAGAATTGAATCACCTATATTTTTTTAACAAATTCACGGTGATAAATGTGGACCTATTAGCCCACCAAATGGACCATTTAAGTATTTCATTCTATCAATAGATGCATCCAACAGATGGTCACACGTATGCTTATTATCAAGTCGAATTCTTGCATTTGCAAGATTACTAGCACAAATGATTAAGTTAAGAGCACAGTTTCCTTATTATACAATTAAGAACATTCAACTTGATCATGTTGGTGAATTTACATCTTAGGTTTTTTATGATTATTATATGTCAATTAGGATAAGTGTTGAACATCATGTAGCTCATGTTCATACACAAAATGGTTTAGCATGATTATTTAAAAATCGTTTGTAATTAATTGCTAGATCATTGCTTATGAGAGCTAAGCGTCCTACATCTGTATGGGGACATGCTATTTTTCATGTTGCATCTCATGTGCGTATTAAGCCAGCAGTCTATCACAAGTACTCACCATTACAATTAGCATATGGTCATGAGCCAAACACTTCTCATCTGAGAATTTTTGGATGTGTAGTATATGTTTCAATTGCTCCACCACAAGGTATTAAAATGGGTCCTCAAGGGAGGCTAGGAATATATGTTGGATTTGATTCTCCATCAATTATTAAATATCTTGAACCCTTCACGGGTGATTTATTTACTACATGATTTATTGATTTTCATTTTAATGAGACAAAATTTCCAATATTAGAGGAGGAATTCAGAAATTGGAAAAATAAATTACATAAAATGTATCATTATTGTCTTATTTAGATCATCGTACAAATCAATGTGAACTTGAAGTACAAGAAATAATGCATTTGCAAAATATAGCAAATCAGTTACTAGATGCATTTGTAGATGCAAAGAAAGTTGTTGCATTTAATAATTGGCTTAACATAATTCCTTTTCTCCAAGAATATCTTAATTAATTATATGATTAATTACCTTCCTTAGTGGGTGAGATATTCTTGGAAAGATTTGTTTTAAAAGGGATTAAATCTTCTAAAGATCATTATGAATATAAAATCTTTTGACTTTGACCTAGGCGGTGCGGCGTGGTTTTGATGTTCCGAATAAGAGATTAAAAGGTGTGTTTTGTCGTATTGTATTTTTGTACTTTTGACGAAAAGTTTGCTGTTATTTATCTAGCCTATGTGAGTGATCTAAAAGGTGTGACAGTTAGTGTACTTGTTGTGAGCCTCTTAAGGAGGAGAAGTCTTTGACAACTATCTTGAAGAACTTAAACAGGTGGAGCCTGTGATTGTATGAGATTATCAAGAACAGTAAAGACAGATTATCAAACGATTCGGTGAATCGTGAAGACGAGTATTAGCTGAGAAGATATCTCTGCGTTATCTGTGCTACTGTAGTTATTATCCTAAGTTATGACAAATGTTGTAACTCTGTGAACTTTGTAGAGTTTCAGTGATAATAATATTAAAGATCTCATCAGGGTGAAAACCCCCCAGACGTAGGCTGAGTTGCCGAACTGGGTTAACAACGTCTCTGTGTTTATTTCTTCTTTTTATGAGTTTCGTCATATTGCATCTATATTGATATTAGTGTAATTACTACTGCAAGATCCTAATCAGTTTTTCAATTGGTATCAGAGCATTGGTTGTAGTAAGAATCATTATGGATGCACTAAGAGAAGGCAGTTCCACCACGAGACCCCTTGTACTATGTTGGCTTTTTTGTCCTTAAACTTAAATTAATTAATTAACTGGTATTTTGATGATAACAAATCTAAATCTTTTTATTGATAATTTTATTATTTTGAATAGTTCATAGTGTAGAGCTCAGAACAATGATTTTAACGTCTCTTGAATCACCCAAATCGG